>VDFB02037264.1:0-66539 GCA_007258455.2 Sequoia sempervirens
CCTAAACTAAATAGATTAGTAGTTTGATTAATGGTGTTCAAAAAGTATAGATAGTTGCACCACTTAGTTAGAGCAACAAATAAAATTAGGGAATTAGAATGAAGATCAAGAAAATAAAAAATAAATAGAAAAATAGAAAAAGTGAGCCTACATAGAGAAAAATCAGTGTTTTGAAAAGGCATTGATATGCACAAGCATCGATCAATGAATTCTTTAATACATGTGTGCATTGATATGTGTATCCACTAAAACACAATGTAAGTGTTGAAATATGATTCTATAGAAAATGGAAAACAAACTTTACTAACTACCCCTAAAAATAGTAGAAAGCTACAAAATATAATGTTAGCAATGATGAAAATAACATGGATGCATGTTGGAAAATAGATAGGAAGTAAAAAACCAAAATGACAAAGCACAAAATCATATAAATAGAAAGAACTATCCTTAGACATGAAAGTTCCAAATGACATCGTGGAAGCACCGATCTATTTAAGCGCCAATCTTGAGAGTATAAGAATTAAAAAAACGTATGCAAGAAAACATGTTATCTTGCAAACATAGGGCTAGACAATGATGAAAAATTATGAAATTAGACTAATGGAATTGCACAAAAACAACTAGAATTAAAACCAAAGAGCAAAATATGAAAGAGCAAAGAAATAAAAAGAGACATGGAACAATGGAATTGTGGAGATGTCAATTTATATGTAAGGTACTGATTTGGGTATAGCACAAGCACTAATTTATAATGTGTGCATTGAAATCTGAGACACACATAAAACACAAACAAATATTAGTGATAGGGATGTGGGTCTTGCCAAGCTTGCTAGAATGAAGAGAAGGGAAAAAATAAAGGATGCAAACATAAGGATTCAAATGCAATAAATGTACCCTTAAACTTTTATTTTCTTTTCTCCTCTGTTGAGTTGATGTACACTGCACCCAACTCTCCACATGATGTATTCTTTGTGATGTATTGATGGTGGAATGTGGTTGCTTAGTGAACCAACAACATGACTTTGGAATGAGATGATTTTTAAAAAATGGAAACATGATTATAGTATGAAATTAGATGATTAATTGATAGCATAAGGCTCAAATATGAAGTGATGATCCAAATGGAAGAGGGGGGATCCAATTTATAGATTTTCTATGGGGAACATAGATGACCAAGATGTGATATTTAATGGGGGGATAGGATTTTAGAAATATGGAGGCATGGATTGAATTATTAGCCTTGTGAAAAGATCACAAGAGAGAGAGAGAGGCTTAACATTCCCACATATGTGCAAGCAAGATGGCATGTGTGGGATATATGCTCACACGTGTGAGAATAGGAGTGGAGATAAGTAAAAAGGTCAAGGGGTGATGTGGAGGATTGGCATGCCTCCAAGATAGCATACTCACACATGTGGAAGAATGAGAGGGTTGGGATGGAAGTCAAAGATGCTTCCAAGAGTGCATGCTCACACATCTATGAGTAATGATTTGGATAAGGTGGGGTATTCACATGTGCTCAAGCATGATGATAGGGATGAATGGAAGATGATGGTGGAGTTATAATATAATCTATGTATATGGATTTAACAGCTAGGACTGAAAAGATAACAATAAAAAATGAAGTGGATTTAAATGACATGTTAATGCTAAGTGATATGATGTAATGATATTTTAATGCAAAGTGATATGATGTAATGATATGATAATATGAATGTATGATGCTATGCAATTATGTATGCAAATGAATTATTTATAATGCTTATATACGTATTGTTTATGATTGTGCCGTATGTGGTAATGGTGAAATGATTATGAAATGCTTATGCAAACGTTATGTGATGATTTATGTGATAGATGTAATATGATGCAAAGAATGGATGCAATGTAATAAAATGGATGCACTTTTATAATATGGTGGAAATGCAATGCATATGTTCCGTATATGTTATATTGATGCAATATGCTAATGATTTGTGGATGCAGGATTAATGATGATAGCGATGGTGATGGTGATGATCAACTGTCATAGTACCTTGTTAGTGTGGTTAGAAAGAAAAGAAGAAGTCATTTCAACAAGACACAAGATGATGCAAATGCAAATGATGATGATGATGATTACTTTCCTAGGAATTGGGATTTTCAAAGGGCCAAATTTTCTTATTTTTTAATAACACACGTGGTTCAATGCATCAAGGTATAGAAAACCAGGATGGTGTTGTACCTAGTGAGATGGACTTTGGCTTGACAAGAAGATAGGAGTATTATTGCTCACACCTGACATACTGAAACCTTGCTAGGATGTACTTTAGAAGTTTCAAACACCTCGGGCCAAAACACGGAAAGGTAAACCTATCCATGCAATAGTCAACAAGTTTTCCAAGACCTCCTCCATACATACCTAACAAAGCAAGTATTTTCCAAGTTATATTACAAGAACATCCAACAAGCACAACAAACAAAAGATAATGATCATTGCCCCATTCCTATCTCTCTAGATCTTTCGTTCGGATATCATCGAGAGGTCCTTGGAATGAGTGCAATAAGATAAATCAAAAGAAAAGATCAAGTACGCAAACAAGCCAATGTTCTTCAATACCGCTTAACCAAAGGAGGATGTGTTTTCTAAGGATAAGAACCGAAACTTATTGCCAAAAGATAATGTCCATTGTAGGAAGGATTCGTCCTAGGACATGTTAGTGGATGGCGGCACGTCATTTCGTTTACCCAAAGCGTTTCTAAAAGATGATTGATATGGGACCGATTGGATGATGAGTTATCGATACGAAGAGATGACCAACTTGCTTATGCACTAACTTAGACCTAAGACTTGTCGTTTTGAGTTTTCTCTTTCAACCTGCTAGACTTGTTTCTAACTGTTTCACCAAAGGTTGAGGGTGACAATTAGTTTATTATGAGTTATGTTATTGTGGGTGCATGCGAGATGAGGTGGATGGATTTTTTTTAATTTTAATTTTAATTTTTTTCAAATATTTGGATTTTTTTTGGGGTTTTGCAATGTTCTGAGGCTGTTTCTTTTGGTATTTTATAGGATTTTCAAATGTTTTGATTTTTAATTTTCCATTGTTTTGGGATTTTCTGAAATTTTGACCAAGAGACTAACCTAAAGACCTATCCTAGGGGCCTTGGGGGATTATCAACAGATTAGCCTTGCCTATGTTATACACGCGGAGACCACGTAGTTTGACTGACGACTTGACCGATTTATAGATGAAGATATACATGATGGACTATCAATTTATTATGACAGACTCCTAAAGGACTGACCTAAGTGTCTCGGGGTATGATCAAAGATCAACCTTGCCTACGCTCAAGCTCAGAGACGACGTAGTTTGACAAGACGACTCTATTTTTTTAGTTTTTGACTGAATTTTTGACCTGTTTTGGGATTTTGATATGTTTTGATTTTTTTTTTGGATTTTCTAATGTTTTGATGTTTTTGAATTTTTTGATTTTCTGATGTTTTTGGATTTTTTGATTTTCTAATTTTTTTGGATTTTCTTATTTGAGGACTTTAAGATCATACACAAATCCGATCAAAAGAGAACATGCCCCTAGCGTGATTCGATAGACTACTCCGATAAAGGCAAGACAAATTGACCTTGAGGATGAGCCGAGTAGTACTAGGAGGGATCCTGATACTAAAACAGGACCAAGCTATGGTGCAAATGCAAGTGGATGAGTGATGGATGGAGACCTGGATGCGATGTATGATAGAAGCGTACTGGATAGATGATGCAACAAGCCGTACAAATCCTAGTGAATGGAAAGTGCTTATTTACTCAAGGTGCTTGTTTGCTGGGTTTTCACCAAGGTACTTGTCCAAAGTGCCACCGAAGTGGTTTTCACTAGAGGACAATTTTTTTTTCTACTATTTTCAATCCTTTTTCTGATTTTTTGGATTTTTGGGTTCTATACCTTGAAATATTTAGGCATAAAACTTTTTGAGATGAGAGTTATTCATGGGCTCTTGTAGAGGTTCCCCTTCGGGTGTTGATAGCTGATATGCCCATGATTTGTAACTTGTTGTGATGATGAAAGGTCCTAACCAATTAGGTTCAAACTTTCCTTTATTGTTTGGGTTTGGGACATTCTTCTCATTTTCTTTTAAGACCAGTTCTCCGACTTGGAACGCCCTGCTTCTAATTTTCTTATTGTAGCTCCTTTTGAGTCTATTCTGATAGACTTGCCAATGATTCAAAGCATCTATATGTTTCTCATTTAGTAGCTCCAGCTCATTTAGTCTTGAAACTCGGTAGTCTTCCTTAGTGATGAGGTTTTGCAGTGATATCCTGAGTGATGGGATCTCGATCTCAATGGGGAGTACTGCTTCTGATCTGTAGACCAGGGAGAAAGGAGTGGCGTCAGTGGGTGTGTGGATGCTAGTTCGATAGGCCTAGAGGGTGAGATTAAGCAGCAAATGCCAGTCACGACCTGCATCATTGACTGTTTTCTTGAGGATTTTTAGAATGGTTTTGTTTGTAGCTTATGCTTGGCCATTTCCTTGGGGATAATATGGGGTGGAGAAGCGATGTTGGATTTTGAATTTTTCACATAAGTCACAGACATCCTGATTTTTGAATGGTGTCCCATTATCTGAGATAATGGCTTGTGGGACACCATAGCGGCAAATGAGATAGTTCAGGATGAACTTTAAAATCTGCTTCCAAGTTATGTACATCATGGGCATGGCTTCCACCCACTTAGTAAAGTACTATGTTGCAGTTATGATGAATTTGTGGCCGTTAGATGAAGTGGGAGTGATTTTGCCAATGAGATCAAGTCCCCACTGCAAAAAGGGCCACGGTGTGACAATAGGATGAAGCTCTTGAGCTGGAGCATGGATGAGGTCCCCAAGCTGCTGACATTGTAGACACTTTATGACATAATCATGTGCTCATTCCATTGTGGGCCAATAATACCCCATCCTCAGCAATTTCTTAGCTATGGTCATTCCACTCGAGTGTGAACCACAGATACCATTTTGAACTTCAGTTAGAGCGGTTAATGCTTCCTCAACATTTAGGTAGCATAGTAGGGTTCCTTCTATGCTCCTACGATATAGGGTATCACCTAGGATGAAAAATTTGGATGCCTTTTTAACAAAGGTTCGTTTTAGGTTTGAAGGTAGGTCAGCGGGTATGACTCCTATTCGAAGGTATGTGTAAATGTCATGATATCAAGGATCACCAGGACCAACAATTTTACACACATATTCTGATTCTGGTACCTCGAACGTAGGTATGAGAATTTTCTCAATCAAGAATTCATACTTTGGAATGTTGTGGAGGATATCGAGCAAGGATCCAATTGTTGCCATGGAGTCTGCTGCTCTGTTGTTAGTTCTAGGAATTTGCTCAAATGTTATTTCAATGAAAGATTCTTTGAGAGTCTCCACCAACTTCTTTTATGGAGTGAGCTTGTCATCCTTGGTATGATATTCACCATTCACTTGATTTATGATCAATTGAGAGTCTTCGTACACTTTGAGAGCTATGATGTTCCATCGTACTGCTATCTTGAGACCTATAGTCAAAGCATTGTATTCCACGATGTTATTGGTGCAAGGAAATGCTAGTTTGTAGGACCTTGGTATGAAATCCCCTTGTGGGGTGATGAAGAATATGCCAGCTCCTGATCCATGTTGTGTGTATGAGCCGTCGAAGTATAGTTTCCAGTGGTTAGCTATGTTGAGATTGAAAATGGATTCATCTGGAAACTCTGAGACAAGAGGATTCTCAAAATAGATAGGTGCTTCTGCCAATTGATCTGCGATGACTTGGCCTTTGATTGCTTTTCGCTTCACATATTCGATGTCGTATTCTGATAGTATCATTACTCATTTTTCCATTCTTCCTATGAGCATTTCCTTTGATAATAGATACTTAAGAGGGTCAATTTTGGCAATGAGTTTTATTTTATGTGTCAACATGTAATGTCTAAATTTTTGTGATGCAAACACTACTGTGAGGCATGCTTTCTCGATGAATGAATAGTTTATCTCATGCCCAACCATTGTCCTGTTGATGTAATATATAGCCGTTTCTGTTCCATTTTTGTCATGCTGAGCTAGAAGAGCTCCAAGGGCTATTGTCGTTGCTGACACGTATAAGATCAATGGTTTATTTGGGATGGGTGGCATTAAGACTGGTGGTGTTAGTAGATATTCTTTGATTTTGTTAAATGCCTCTTCACACTTGGTATCCCATTTGTATGCTACTCCCTTGTGGAGTAGGTGAGAATATGGGTTATGTTTGTCTGCCAGTTGTGCTATGAATCTTCGAATGGATTGGATTTTGCCTTGGAGACCTTTTAGTTGCTTTAATGTTTTCAGTGCCTCCATCTCGAGGATTGCTTTTACTTTTTCTGGATCCACCTCGATACCCCTCATTGACACTATATATCCTAGGAGCTTTCTTGATTGTACGCCGAAGATGCACTTCTTTGGTTTTAATCTGACCTTGTACTCCTCCAGTCTGTCGAAGATGGCACTTAGGGTTGCTATGTGATCTTTTCTTTTTCTGGATTTGGCTAGAATGTCGTCAACATAGTCTTCAACCGTCTTATGGATCATGTCATGGAATATCAATGTCATGGCCCTTTGGTATGTTTCTCCCACGTTCTTTAAGCCAAATGGCATCATGTTCCAACAATAGGTCCCCCATGGGCAAGTGAAAGTTGTTTTATGTTGGTCCTCTTTAGCTATCATGATTTGATTATACCATGAGAATCCATCCATTAGTGACAACATCTCATGTCCCACTGTCATGTCTACTATCATGTCAATGTTGGGGAGAGAGAAGTCATCTTTTGGACATGCCTTGTTCAAATATCTGAAGCCTATGTAGATTCTAATATTTCCGTCAAGTTTTGAAATAGGTACCAAGTTTGACACCCATTCTGGATAATCGATTGGTCGGATGAATCCTACGTCTAATAGCTTTTTTAGCTCCATTTTGACTAATAGAGCGATCTGAGGGTGCATTTTTTGAAGCTTTTGTTTGACAGGATTTGCTTATGGATATACTGCTAAGTGATGAACCACAGTCTCTGGATCAAGCCCTGGTATGTCAGCATAACTCCATGCGAAGTTTATTTGTCCTTCTCTTAGGAATGCTGCTAGGAGCTCTTGCTCTTTTGGTAGTAGGGATTTTGCATAGAATGTGATATGTGGGGTTGCCTCTATTCCTAGGTTGACCGGATTGCATTTTTTGGCCAAGACTGTTGACTTTTCCTGATGAATAGCTCTTAAAAGAAGATTGAATCCCCCATCCTCGGGCTCCTTGGAGAGGTTTTCACCATTGGATATGTCCTTTCTTTTTACTTTTTTCTGGTCAGAGAGTGCCACAGTGTGGTTTTCACTCAAGGACTTGGATATTATTCTTAGTTTCTCACTTTTGTGACTGAAGGATTCAATTGTTTCCCCATAATAGGCATGTGTGTCCAACTCTATTATAAACCCTGCTTTATGATCTCCATCTGGAATGTTATCCCACAATCCCATGAATTCTGAGAGCGCCTCATTGTTTTCGAATGTATTAAGAACTGGTGGTCCTCGTTGGTCGTAGTCGATGAGTTGGGGATATACTAGGTGCATCTCATGATTTTGTTGGTCTGGTTTGAAGGATAGGGTACTAATCATGCAAAGAGTGGTATCCTCAAATAGCCTAGGTAGATTGGTCATGGTATCCTCGTCATTGTAACTATTATAAATGTCAGTTATAAAGTTATGTATGTATCTACTTGTGGATATTGGTAAGTGTACTTCTGTTGTGGTTGGCTAAGGAGGAATATTAACCATTCTAACTAGAGGACTTCGGTCATGTATGGTTATACTCGGAGGGGTACATCCAAGGCCAAGATTTGTTATCGGTCGCATCTCTGAAATGATAGGTATTATGAGCCCATTGTCGTTTTGTCCCAGTCTTTGATTTCTATCGTAGCCCATTGCAAGCATCATTTGCAGACCCTTTCTTTGGTCATCCATTGGTATGTCCGCTACTGGTCTTTCATCTTGATATAACATATGAGATGGATTTGCCTCAATAACTTCTCACCCAATATCTCCCTAGCTTGTGAATTCAGGATAGTTTTCAGGTGACATTTGGGATGTGGTAGCCTCATTTATTTGCGGGCGTCCTCATGATCTAGGATATTGTGGTAATTCTCCTACCACAAAAGCATTATTAGGGATTTTTTAGTTTCCACAACCATTATCTTGGATGATGAGCTTGATTTCAGAGATGGTGGGAATGGCAGGTGTCTCTATCGCAGAAGTGGATGCGAGAGTGGCAGGGTCGATGTATGGTGTGGATGGGCCCTCATCATTTTTTGGTACTTGGGGGATTTTGTAATACTTTGCTTCAAAATTTTTGCAATAGGAGAAGGGTTCAAGATCTCCATGGATGGTAACTTCTTGTCCATTATGTGTAAATTTCACACATTGGTGGAAAGTTGATGCTACTGCTTTCATCGCATGGATCCATGGACGTCCTAGGAGGATGTTATATGGCAAGTCAAGGTCCAAGACCTGACAAGTGGTTTCCATGATGGTAGGCCCTACTTGAATAGGGAGTTTGATCGTGCCCTGAGCCACTTTTTCTTGATCATCATATGCTCTTATTATGATACCCTTCCCTTTGTCGATGGAATCCTCTGATATTTTCAATTGCTTGATGAGACTTAGGGAACAAATATTCAAACCCGCACCTCCATCTACCAAGACCCTTTTGACTTTGCTCTTATGCACGATGGCTTCCAAGTGAAGCACTCAGTTGTGAGATGGTTGAATGGGGAAATCTTGGTTGAAGAATGTAAGAAGATTAGGCATAATGATATTTCCGACCATAGCTTGGAATTGCTCCGCATCAAGATCTGCGGGGACTGTGGATGAGGCCAATGCTTCTTCAAGGATTTTCCTATGGGTAGATGAGGTTTTTAGCAACTCCATGATGGAGATTTTTGTTGGCATTCTCTTGAGTTGATCTAGGACATTTTAGCCATTAGGAACTGATCTAGATGTAGGGACTTTGTTTGGCTGGGATGACCCTGTGATGGTGACTTTTCCGCCTCTTGTGGTGATTCCACAATCTTTGGCATAGGCACCCTTGATAGTAATGACCATGAAGTTTTCATCTACGAAGGCGATGACTGTTTCATACACATGATTTACGTTTGAGTGGGTGCCTTTCCATTTATCATTTTTATTCCCTTTGTTGCCATGATTCGGCATCAGATTTGTATATATCTTAAGATCTTGATTTCCTGTAGGTTGTTCCACATTTATGATTCTTTTATCGATGAGATCTTGGATGATGTTTTTCAGTCTCATGCAACTGTTTGTGGTATGGCCTTTGATTTTATGGAATTCAAAAAGTTGTTTTTCATTATACCAAGGAAGTTTTACATCCGGTTCTTGGAAATTCTCAAATGTAAGAGGCTTGATGAGTTTTTCGTCTATCAACTTTTTCATTATGTCCTCAAGTGGTTCCCCCAAAGTGGTGTATTTTCGCTTGGGATAACACTTGCGTTGAGGTGGTCCTCTTTGCTCATTGAGATTGTTGATTTTTGGATTGTTGTTTGGTTGGTGTGTTGTGTGATGAGTGTTTTGGTGTTGTGTTTGGATTTGTGGTGTGGGTGTATGTTGGTGAGGAGCACTAATGACCACCTTGGCATTGACTACACCATCATTAGTAATGTTTTTGTTTCTTGCCCACGTGCAAGGTTTATCATTGTAATTGGATGGTGGGTAGTTGTTTTGTTGTTTGGGGTATGATGTTGATTCCACAGGTTGATTCATAAGGGCTCTTTCGATGCTAAGCGCCTTGGGGATCAACTAATCATATGTGGTGATGCCCTAAACCTTGAGATGAAATTCCAAGCGGCCTTCAAGGTTGGCTATGATGGTGCAAACTTGTTGTTCTTTTGGCATGGTCCACTTGCTCCGATTGGCTATGGATCACCATCATTGTAGGAATGAAGTGAATGATTCACCCTTTCCTTGTTTCAGAGCTGAGAGTTCTTCTAGACTAACATCCATTGCAATGTTGCATGCATAATTTTTAATGAATGCGTCCATAATTTCTTGGAATGTTCTAATGCCTGAAGGTAGATGAGAGAACCATTCCATAGCGTGGCTAGCCAAACACCTAGGAAATAGTCACATCAGATAAGTATCGTCATATGTGACTTCCATGCAATGAACCTAGAATTCCCTTATGTGATCTTCAGGTTTTCCCGTCCCTCGATATTTGTCAAATTTTGGGATCTCAAATCCCTTGGGGAATGGTTTCATCATTAGGCTCCTATCAAATGGATATAGACACAAGTTGCTTGGTGTCTTTGTGGTTCACTCTGATTGAAGATCGAGCACTTGTTGCAAGAGCAACCTGATTTGTGTCGTCACATCATTTTGCAGATCAGGGGGTGGGATGAAAGTGTTTTGGGGTGTTTCGATTATGGATTGGATGGTGGGTTGGTTGGTGTGTTGTTTGATGGTATTTGTATGTTCTGCCGAGCTAGGTAGGCTTCAACTTGCTTTTGTATGAACAACGCCTATTGTTGATCTTGCTATTGTTGCTCTTGTTGTTGTTCCAACAACGCTTGTTGTTGTGCTTGTTGTTCCAACAACTCTTGTTGTTG
The DNA here is from genome assembly GCA_007258455.2 of Sequoia sempervirens. NCBI lineage: Eukaryota > Viridiplantae > Streptophyta > Pinopsida > Cupressales > Cupressaceae > Sequoia > Sequoia sempervirens. Next base: position 10,663 of record VDFB02037264.1, read on the forward strand.
GGCTGCCAATTCAACTGCTTCTTGCCACTCTTGATATTGCTTTATTGCTTGTTGGTATGCTTGAAATTGTGCTGCTTGTCTTTGTGCAATAAGTTATGCTTGTGCTTGCACTTGTTGTGCTTGATATTGGGCGTTTGCCTGAGCTTGAGCTTGCACTACTTGTTGTTGTAATAGAGCTTGTGCTTGAGCAGTCTTTTGTGCTTGCAATGCTTGAGTGGCTTGGGCAGCTTCTTGTTGATGTTGTTGCTATAAATCTTGGGCTTGTTGTGCTTGTAAGGCGACTTGGGTTGCTTGGGAAACTTGCGCAGCTTGAGCGGCTTGTTGAGCAGGTAGTTGTACAGTTTTTTGTTTTTGCACTTGTTGGTATCCCCTTTGAAAAGCAGCTTGCAATGTCGCGTTGTATTGACTTGATGTGGTGGAAGTTGGTGGTGGTGGTGGATTCAGAATGGCATTCATGGTGGTTGTGAATGGTGATGTCGTTGTAATGATTTGAGTGGCAGATGGTATTGTTGATGTGGTGGTTTGAGTGATAAGTGGTGCTATTGATGTGATTGGCCCTTGAGAGACCATGATTTACGATGTTATGGGGGTGTTTGATGATGTTGCAATTGCTTGTGCGTTTGTCGTCTATTGTTGCAATGTCGACGACAAATTTTGAACGTTTGGCATAATGCTTTGATGGGTATTTGGGATAGTGGTTTGATTGATACTTGGTAGAGGGGGAAGCCATAAACCAAGGAGTGATGTGGATGATGATGGAAATGGTGGAAGAGGTGGGAATGTGATGGGTACAAGTTCTTGTGAAAATGGTGTGGTGTCAAAGATACCCCCTCGTCCGAACATGTCTCCTTCCTCTTGCGAATTTGTGAGTAGAGGAGTTTGAGGTGTTGCGCAGAAAAATGATGATGATGGATCATGATGGAAAGTGAGAGGGACATTCTTATGTAATGGGTTTTCAAATATGTTTTTTTCTAAGGTGGTATTTGCATCCAATTTTTGTTTATTAACAAGGGGGTGTTCTTGAATAGCATTGAGAAATGCATTTCCCTTATTAACATTGTGTTGGGTTGGAGCAAAAGATGTCATGATTTGTGGAATTTTTTGCGTGATGTTTTGGGATGGGGGTGTAGATGAGATGGGAATGGTGGATGAAATGTAAGGAAAATATGTCTCCACTATGGTGCTCACATCAAAATCCGAAGGTAGTTTGGCCCCTTGTTTTGCTAATTCAAGCATGTACAACGAAGGGTTAAGTCTCATCATGATGTTGATGATTCTATGGTTGTCTGGATTTTGGAGCATTTCAGTTATTTCTTCGTGAGACATCCCAAAGGTAAGATCTTCTCCTTGGGTTTCTTGTGGATTTTGGGATGATGAGATGGTCAACCGATTGCTTGATTCGACGAGATTCATTTCAACGTTTGTTTGACTAAGATCACTTGAAGCGGGTGTTTCTTTGTTGGCTTCCATACTCTTCTTGTATTGAGATCTAGTTTGAACCATAAAACAAGGATCAATTTTCAAGAATAGGAGAGATGAATCTCTTGGTTCTTTTGGATTGATCTTTACTTTATGCCCAAAGTAGAAAATTTTAGGATATCTTAAGGATCGAAAGGTGATATGATGATGATGCAGATGTATGATGTGGATGTTATGGTCTTTTGGTAAATCTTGAATGGAGATACTAGGATTTTTGAATTTTTGGATATGTTTCATATTTTGATTTTGATTGCTTTTGATTTTGAGCAAAAAGACCCTAAGATGTTGGATGATGATCTAAGGGATAAGTTTTTTCAAAGGATGATGATTTGAACATGTGGGGAGAAGGATGCATCTACCCACACCTATTCAAAACAAGATGATAGTTTCACTAAGCATATGAAGAAGGATTCATCCACATATACTAAGCTAAACAAGATGATTTTGATAACTTCTACTAAGCATATGCAAAAGGATGCATCTACATATACCTAGCCAAAGGTGATTTTGATAAAGTTTTCAAGGATTTAATCTCAAGGATTTTGATGATTTTGATTTTTCCAAAAAAGCCTAGCATAAGGATGATATCAAGATTTTCCAAAAGGTGATGGTGAGATGATTTTTGTTTTGATGTTTGAAGGGTGAATGGAAAGATTTTGATTTGCTTTGATCTTAAGATGAACCTAAAAAATATACTTTGTTTTCCTAGACCTAAGTATTGAAGAACATGCAAATGCTTCCTATAGACCTTTGTGACCAAGAAGTGATTTCTTTTGAACACACATTTTTTGGATTTTGAACTTTTGTTTTGGGATTTGGACTTTTTGAGAATCGTGAGTCTTCAACACACATGAAATTTCATTTTTCTTAGCTTTGCTTAATGGTTTTATTTTACCAAAAACACTTTCTTTGATTAATTTTTTAAACTAAGATGTCCAATGTCTTAATTTACTCAAACCCCACAAAGCATGTTATGTGGAAATTCGATGAACTTAAGGCAAGGGTTTTCCTATTGTTTACTTAAGTAGACAAATCGAGATGTAATCCAATGTTTAGAAACCTCTAAGGATGTAAGTCCCAAGGGAAAGCAATAACATATCGATTGAGTCAATTGTATTTGTCTCCAAAAGGGTTTGAAATTTGGAGGATGATGTTAAGTGTTTATTTTCAAGATGTTTTCGATTAAGCAATGCATATTGTAACCCAAGAATAAGTACAATCCTATGGATGTGTAAGCCAATATTTGTTGGATTCCCACTTGGACAAGTCCAACTATGCTTATCTTTAGTGAATGGTTAGATGCTTGACCCCATTGGCTCCCCTGCACGACACTCACTTATATGGGGCAGCCAAGCATCAACACCCATGAAACTCCCATGACATGTTTTCCATTTCTACTAGAAGACTGTAAAAGTGTGGGGTGGCTTCAGAACGACCGTTCTTGCACCAACAAATAGAGTAAAGGATTTTGGAAAATTCTAGCACATGGATTTTAATAAGGACTTTTCGTTCGTGGAGATTGACCCATACGACAAGAGTCCCCTTTCGGATCCATCTTGTCGGAATCAACCGCGTGATATTGGCGTTTACTCCAATACCCACATTTATATATTGGTTGGAAATACTCTTGGCTTTAGAGTGTTACCAGTTGAGTCGTTCCCTTGGGTGAGTACTTTTTCCCCAAGGTAGGCCCTCTAGGATAAACAAAAGCGAGTGAAAACAATATCCGTTACTCGATCAATCTTTGTTGGCAACAAAGAGAGAGAATATACACAATAATGTCCCCACTCACACTCGCACAAGATGTTCAATTTTAAACCCAAATCGAAGTGTGGAGGTGATTGCTTTGTCTCACCCTAAAGTCATGAAAAAGGTCTTTTGATTCTAAGATCTCTATAAAGTGCGAGAGAAGCGCATACGTCCTTTTTCAATGCCTTTAGTTTAAGTAAGCCTTCATGAAAAACAAAGTTGCACTTGTTCTTTTTAAATCCACAAAGCAAAATGTGAGTTATTTTTAAGAACCAAATGACAAGTGAGAGACATTTTGTTCAATTGTTAACCAAAAACAAACTTTAGTATGTTGTTGTCCTAATGTTCATTTTAGCCTTTTGCAAGAAATGGAAAGATTCTTTTTAAACCCAATTGAAAACTAGTGTCCTAAGAAAGAAGTGATAACAATTCCTTAAAAGTGTTAACCAAACACTAAAGTGTTTAAAAACATTTTGAATTTGTAGGATATCATCATCATCTTTCTTCTTCTTTCATTTTTGATTCCAACCTACAAGAGAGAAAACCAATCAGATTCTGGAAAATATAGAGATTAAAAAGTAGAAAATAGAAGACAAATTAATCATTAATCAAAGAGCACGGGCTAAAATTAAATTTCCCTTTTTACTCCCTTCCAGTGTCACAACTTGTGACTGCGTTGGAGTTTGATTTCATAGCAGTGCCCTCACAGCGTCGCTTGCCAGTCAGCGTCGCTATGTATCGAGACAGAGAGCTCAACTGCGTCGCACTTTTCGCCCAGCGTCACAGTTTTCTTCTAGCGTCGTAGTTTGATATTTTTGAAATTTTTTGTGAGCCAACGAGTCTAACGATGGAGTTTATAATTAAAATTTTCTTGGCAAGATGAGTCCAGCGTCGCACTTTGAGTCTCTCGCAATGCTATATAGCGACGCTGAAGAGATAACGGTGCCAAAACAGAGACGCTAAGCTCCCAACGTTGGAAATTTCTATGTGTAAGCAAAAAACGCGAAAATTTTAAGAAAAGATGATAAAGAATGATATCCAGCCCTCCTTCTAGCGCCAAATGTGCGAACCCTTTTCCTAGTACCTCCAAAAGAACATGAATAAACAAGTTAAACCAGAGATTGCAAGCTAAAACAAGGATTCCCCATGAAATCCATTTACAACACTCAAATTAGGAAGAAAATAGTGAAGAACACAATGGAAATGACAAAACAAAGATTGAATCCTAATTTAAATGTGCAAACTCATGATCCCATGGGGGAATTGGTGCCAATTTGATGTGAAAATTGGCCCTTTCCCAATTCCTAAGATGCAAACTTGATATGTTGATGGAGATTGATCCACTTTGATGGTGAAGAGTGAGAGATCCAAGCCAAAATCTGCAAAAACCTAGCTAAGAACTCAAGATTGATGGATGAAAATGGCTAAATATTTTAGCATAATAACTTTGCATAATTTGTGGATGATCAAATGAGGATATGAGCTCTTTATTTATAGAATTCCAAGATGGATGAATGTCCAAATTTGAGCAATGTGGGACTAACATTCATCCAATGGCATGATGCCACTTGCCAATCTATGAATGGATGAAGGATGTGCAAGATTTGGGGATTGTGCCAATAAATGCATATTTTTGAATTTCAAATTTGTTGAAATGACTTGCAAGAGGGAAGGGAAATTTCAATAAATTCCACTTGGCTCAAGACAAAGGACATGTAAGATGAAGTTATTTCCTTGTTGGATGTACATGTTGACTTGGATTTTTTTTTGAATTCAAATTGAAAGAATATTCCAAAAGATGCCTTGTGAGGAAAATGAAGATTTAATAAATGAATTAAATCTATTTTCATGTGCAACTTGCAAAATCTAGAGGATGGGACATGAGATGAGATTAAATTAATCAAGGGTTAATTAATTTAATGAGAGGTTAAATTATGTGACCTATTTGACTCAAATTTATGGATTTATTTAAATCAAATAAGAGAGGAATATGATAAGAGATTAATTAAATAAGGATTTTGATTTATTTAATTAAAAGAGACGGTGTTAGATTAAATCAAATAAGGTTTTAATTTATTTAATTTAATGGATAGACTTTAGAGATTTAATCAAATAAAATTAATTATTTAATTAAATAGGGATAATTAGATCAGATGGATTGATTTAATTAACAAAGAAATTGACTTAATTAGATAAAATGATTTATTCAATTAAGAAAGGCATATTGATGAATTTAATCAGATAAAGAGATTTGATTAAATGGTTAGACCGAGGGATGATTCAGGAAGAAACGATGTTAGTAGGTCGGGATCAAGTGCACAATGTCAATCAGTATATTTTACGTGTCTACACATACCATATTTGTATTGGTTGAATATGTATGTTAGGATTTCTTTGCAATTAAGAGTGCTAATAGTGGAGTTTTGATCTTGGCAGGTGGGTTATGGGTGATTAAAAAAATCATTGGAGGAAGAGGGGATTTATGATTAGTCCAAAAGACTCCCATTACTGCCATAGGGATCATATTTAGGCTAGTTAAAAATATTGACATCATCATCATCATCAAATATGGTAGGGGAGTTATAGAATGAAGACATGATTGATTGAGATGAAGGATTAATTTCTTAATATCATCATCAGATATGGGAGGAGACATATATAATTAAGAAAATGGTGTTGCATGGGATTGAATGAGGATGAGTTTGATTGGATGGTTGGATGAGATGGAGGATTGATTTCTTAAAGCTCAAATTTTGGATTTGATTAAGCTCATATTTGGATAGACTAGTTGGATTGGAAGAAGGATAGAGTGGATTGGGGATTAGATTAGGAAAATGGTTGGTGTAGGATTAGAAGATGATATTTGATTTTATTTGCAATGGGAATTTGAATTATAAATTGGATTAGAAGACTAGGGATGGATTGTTGGTTGATTAAGATTTAGATGAAGTTGAGTGTAAATTTGGAAGGATAGGACTTAAGAAAATTAAGATGAAGGATGAAAGGGGATTTGGATTAGAAGTAGATAGATTGTACTAGGATTTGGATGAATGAATAAGGAGGATAATATAAGATGAATGTAGACAAACTTAGAATTGATTTTTAAAAAAATAGATTAGAGGAAGATTCATGAAATTGTTAAAATGTTAAGGTATTGAACTATGCAAGTGCTGAAAACTAGGGTGAAGGTGCTAAACTAAAAGGATTGAGTGAAACTTATATTTTGGATAGGGTGTAGATTTGATTTTTTTATGGAGGATTGGATTGGATAGAATTTGAATTTGGATGGATGAAGAATTAAATTAAAGGAATGAATAAAGGATTTGGAGGAAAATATTGAATGGTTGATTTAGGATGAAGGTTTATTTTCTTGAAAAAGGGGTGGATTTTAAAGCACACCAAACAAAAAATTTGGATTGAGGGGATTTAGGTCGATAAGCATGCACTCATTTTGCACAAGAAGACATACCAAAATATTACACAATCCTTTAATATTCAAGTAGAAGTGTCACCTTTTGTGGGTCCAAATTTATTCTAACCACCAAGGTCATGGAACACCTATATAGCCTTTACCTTGGAGGCTTATATTCTTACCCAAAGTGAGATGTACCTTAGATGCTCAAAAGTAAATTATGAATAACTTCTTGATCCTAACTAATAGTCAACACACCACAAAGGAGACAATCCAAAGGTCTTAAGCTAGGATGAGAAATGGTTACTAGGGAGTCCTCTATTTACCCCGAGAGTACATGAGGGAAAATCTATAGATACAAGGGGAAAATGCAAAACAATTAGGAGGATAGGGTAACCAACTCTCCACCTTCACTTTTGAAAGGTATAAAATTCTTATGGGTTTAGAAATCATTGAAAAAATTCCACTTCCAAGAGCCATGCAGTTCAATTTACCATCCATTTTTATGCTTCATCAAAACACAAGAGTTATTGTTGTTGCTTAGGGTGATAAAATACCCACATAGACCTAGAAGGAATGATCCAAGTGATTTTTATCACCTAATATCACATGAATCACAAGGGGAGAGCATATGCATGTTGGGATACTTAAGATTAAAACAAAAAGAAAAGAGTGTAAGTGGTGTTTTTGATCCTCAATATCACATAAAGGCACAAGAGGAGAGCAAACAACCACTCAAAAAAAGACGTAAAAAATAATTTTCTTTTCCCACTACTCCAATTTTAGTGCAACTAAAATTAGTAGATAAAAAAGAATCTTGAGCATGCATAAACCTAAACCAAATAGATTAGTATTTTGATTAATGGTGTTCAAAAAGTATAGATAGTTGCACCACTTAGTTAGAGCAACAAATAAAATTAGGGGATTAGAATGAAGATCAAGAAAATAAAAAATCAATACAAAAATAGCAAAAGTGAGCCTACATAGAGAAAAAGCAGTGTTTTGAAAAGGCATTGATATGCACAAGCATCGATCTATGAATTATTTAATCCATGTGTGCATTGATATGTGTATCCACTAAAACAGAATGTAAATGTTGAAATATGATTCTATAGAAAATGGAAAACAAACTTTACCAATTCCCCCTAAAAATAGTAGAAAGCTACAAAATATAATGTTAGCAATGGTGAAAATAATGTGGACGCAGGTTGGAAAATAGATAGGAAGTGAAAAACCAAAATAACAAAGCACAAAATCATATAAATAGAAAGAACTACCCTTAGACATGAAAGTTCCAAATGACATCGTGGAAGCACCGATCTATTTAAGCGTCAATCTTGAGAGTATAAGAATTGAAAAAATGTATGCAAGAAAACATGTTATCTTGCAAACATAGGGCTAGACAATGATGAAAAATTATGAAATTAGACTAATGACTTGCACAAAAAACAACTAGAATTAAAACAAAAAACAAAAAATATGAAAAACAAGAAATAAAAGAAATGGAACAATAAAATTGTGGAAGTGTCAATTTATATGTAGGTACTGATTTGGGTAGCACAAGCACTAATTTATAATGTGTATGCATTGAAATACGAACCTACACATAAAACACAAACAAATATTAGTGATAGGGATGTGGGTCTCGCCAAGCATGCTAGAATGAAGAGAAGGGAAAAAATAAAGGATGCAAACATAAGGATTCAAATGCAATAAATGTACCCTTAAACTTTTATTTTCTTTTCTCCTCTGTTGAGTTGATGTACACTGCACCCAACTCTCCACATGATGTATTCTTTGTGATGTATTGATGGTGGAATGTGGTTGCTTAGTAAACCAACAACATGACTTTGGAATGAGATGATTTTTAAAAAATGGAAACATGATTATAGTATGAAATTAGATGATTAATTGATAGCATAAGGCTCAAATATGAAATGATGATCCAAATGGAAGAGGGGGATCCAATTTATAGATTTTCTATGGGGAACATAGATGACCAAGATGTAATATTTAATGGGGGGCTAGGATTTGAGAAATATGGAGGCATGGATTGAATTCTTAGCCTTGTGGAAAGATCACAAGAGAGAGAGAGAGAGATGCTTAACATTCCCACATATGTGCAAGCAAGATGGCATGTGTGGGATATATGCTCACACATGTGTGAGAATAGGAGTGGAGATAAGTAAAAAGGTCAAGGGGTGATGTGGAGGATTAGCATGCCTCCAAGATAGCATACTCACAATTTGGAAGAATGAGAGGGTTGGGATGGAAGTCAAAGATGCTTCCAAGAGTGCATGCTCACACATCTATGAGGAACTTTTTGGATAAGGTGGGTTATTCACATGTGCTCAAGCATGATGATAGGGACGTATGGAAGATGATGGTGGAGTTATAATATAATCTATGTATATGGATTTAACTGCTAGGACTAAAAATATAACAATAAAAAATGAAGTGGATTTAAATATTAGAGGAAATGATAATAAGGATTAATTAAACTAAATCAATTATTTGATTTAGTTGGAGGATTTGGGGACTAATGCTAATTAATTTAATTGGTATAATTAATCAAACACAAGGAAGAAGGGGTAATTCCTCAAAGGTTTGATAGGAATGATGGTATTGGTACTCTAAAATCCAAAAAAATGAACTTGGATGGAAAGGAATTCTAAGGATTATAGGTTTGAAAGGTATGAAAGGATGAGGCAGTTTGAAAGTTTGGAAAATAATGGGCTTTCAAGGAACTGAGGAAGGATGGAAGGGTAGGAAGGTAAGAGAAAGCCCAAAACTCCAAAAATAATAAATACAAACAAAATTTGAAGACTTTGGTAAACTTTGGACCATTGGGGGTGCATAGAAAGAGTTATTGGAATAGGAGATGGATGAAAGTATAACACCAATAGGATACATAGAGAAATTGGTAAGAGTATTAGACTGTCAAGGGAAACATGTCCAAAATGAGAATTTGAAAGGGATGAAAGGATGAAGTATGTAAGTATGATAGATACAAATGACTTAGGATTTTATATGACTTTCAAGCTTCAGGGATATGGAAAGCCAAGGAAAGGTATGAAGGAAAGGGAAACAACAAAAGTTTTAAAGGCCAACGAATAATACTTAGGCAATGTTACATTTCAAACTTGAGGGATCGAGGATGCTTCATGAAGGGTACAAGTGTGAGGGAAACCCTAACTGTTTGAAAGGTCAACAAGTTTGATAGTGAGGACAATTCCACAAGGCTTTTGGGCAAGGTTTTGAGAGTGACATGAAAGACATGTAGGGATGGATAGCCTTAAAAATCCAAAATTCTAACAGAATAATACTTAGCCAATTTAGAAAGGCTTAGAGAAGGATTAAGGATTAGTAAGGAAGGTATGCATGTATGAACAACTTGAAACTCTGACATCTCAAAAAACTTAAGACAACCAATTTTTTATTTTTCAACTTGGTTATTTGACTAAACATGAAAAGGGGGAATTCATACAACATCCAAAGGCACCATTTGATGTAAGATGACCCATTTAGAATTTCTTGGATTGATTATAATGAATGATAATTGAAGGAGCATGAAATGTCAACATATATCTTTCTCACAAAATCCTAACCCTTTGCCTTGATGGTGCATATTTTGACAAAATTTATTGCTAATGAGATACTTATTGTTTTGGAAACAAGATGCAAATACATTTTGAAGGGGGTGGGAGGTAGAAGAGATTATGGATTCTTAGAGGAAACCATATCAAATTAAGATGGAAGAATCAGGTTGATAATTGTGTGGTTCATGGGTGGGTTGGATAGGGGTGGTGAGATCTTAAGATAGATTAGGATCATGAAAAGGGTTAAGAGGGATACTTGGATTTGGATGTGGAAGGGGATCACGAGAGGGAGAAAAAAGGATACTTTGATATTTATTTGGAGAACATGTGGGAAAATCATTTGGATCAAGTTCTTGACATAGTTGGATTTTTTGGAGCGTACGAGTGAGGGAAAAGGTTTTAAATTTGTACAAAGTAGTGCATTGATATACTCTAAGAGTGGTACACATGGATAACATAAGGATTTTTTATGTTTGAGGATGGAGGATTTGATTAATTTAATGGATTGGAGGAATTTTATAGACTTGGGGAATGAGAGATAAGAGGATGGATTTGGATGAGTGATATGGTAAGATGGCACAAATGTGTTAATGCATAGTGACTTAGGATCCTTTTCTAATATTACTTAGAGGAAATCATTAAAGAATTGGAATGAGGATAATTTATAGGATTGTGATATGATGTGAATTGTAAGGATTTGGGAGACAATAAATTGGAATAAGAAGTGAATGTTCGAGATGAAAAAGAAAGGAAAGAGTATAAATGATGGTTTCAATTCTCAATATTGCACAAAGGCACAAAAGGAGAGCATACAACTACTCAACTGAAGATATAATAAATAATGTTCTTTTCCCACTACTCCAACTTTAGTGTACAACTAAAACTAGTAGAAAATAAAACAATATTGAACAAGCATAAAACTACACCGAATAGATTAGTAGTTTGATTAATGGTCTTGTACAAGAATAGATAGTTGCACCACTTAGATTTATAAATAAATAAAATTAGGGGATCAACATAAAAATCAAGAAGACATCTTTTAACAATGTTATATTTTGCGAGTGGGAGATGTGCAGGAGTGGAGGGAGTTCAAACTATGGAGAAGGTGGGGAGGATGGTGGTAAGGATGATTCTGATGATCCAGATGAGGACGCATCTATGGGGGAGGTTGTGGTTTTTCATGGGGTGGTTGATGTTGTTGTTTTCCTTCGATGGTTGTGGCCTTTTGTGTTGCCTGTGGCTACGGTTGGGTTGTGTTTGTGTTGTCTTGTTGATATTGTGCTAGGCACTGGCTCTTTTTTGTTTATTTTTTCTTACATCTTGTTCCCTCTTGGATGCTCCTTCCTAGCCATGCAGGGTTTCTGGGTTTCTTTTGTGTTGGTTTTGTGATCTCCTTGGTGGATTGTGGTGGACATGAGTTCTATTTTCCTCATGTTTTTTTGTGTGGTGGCAGGGTCTCTATTTTCCCGCCTTTGCTTCTATCTTGGTGGAGTGGGTTGATGATTTCATTGGCTCATGTGGCTCTAGTTTGGGCGGGTTGCTTTTTCTATTCATGTCTCCATTTGTGGTTTAGTGCTTTGTGCCTCTTCTGGTTCATTTTGTTGTCTTGGTTCAAGGGGCTTCTTGTATTTCTAGTGGATGTGAGTTCTCTGTTTTCCTCTTTGTTTGAGGTTAGGGGTATTTTTTGGTCCTCTAGGTTGAGGATGATGTTCATTGTGAGGTTCCCCTTTGGGTTGGTTTTGATTTTCTTGTTGATGGGGCCCTATCTTTGTTGGTTACAAATTCATTTCTAGTTGTTTTTCCCTTTTATTTCCATGTGGTGGTATGAGGAGGGTTTCTTCTTTCTGAAGGATTCTTTCTTTCTTCTTGGTTGGGTGGTTGTGGACTCTATCCAGGTGGGTGCCTGGTTGTTGATGGATGGGTTTTCTTCTTGGACCTAGTGGTGTGAGCTTGTTGAGGAGGTTTACGCTTCTTCCTTCAAGTGCCCAAAGCTTTTGCTACAAAGGGATGGTATGTTAGCCTGTCTTACTGAAGATGTTTACCATCAGATTCTTCAGTTGTTGTCTCCTATAGAGGGGGAGTTTGTTCCTTTTGAGGTGGAGCATTGGTTCCTATTCAGGTGGAGCTTGTTTGGCCTAGAGAGATGGGGTTTTGGTGGTAATGGGTTTCATATCATCCTCTCCTATAGAGGGGAGCCCCCTCTTTTAGAGGTGGAGGATGGGTTGGGAAATCAAGTGGGTTGGTGCTGGAGGAAGGCTAATTTTTCATAATTTTTTGTTGTGGGGCTTATTGTTTTCTTGAGCTCTGTTTTGGTGGTCCTGAGTGGTTGGTTTGTTGTTGCCTTTTTGATTTAGGTTGTGCTTAAGTTTAGCTGTGTGGGTTCTTGGTCCTTGTCAAAACCTGATTATCAAGGGTTTAAGGTTCCTTTGTTTCAATTTTTAACTTCCCTATTGAGTTGGGGATTTTGGATTAATTAGGTGTTGCTGAAAGTTATGATATAGTCTGGTTGTTATAGGTTGATGGTTGCCTGAATGGTTCGTGTGGTTCTTACATATTATGGTTTTAGGCCCCTTTTCCTGGTCAAAACCTTGTTGTATAGGGTTCAGGGTCCCTTAAAAACCTTTGTGCAGCTGGTGTAGTCTTGTATTTTTTGTTGGGAAAATGTGTCTCAACCTTGCAATTATATGCAATTTATCGTTGATAAGATGTATATATATATCCTAGTTACATTGATAGGTGTATACAATGGCAGCAAGGAGCAAACTGTGAGCGTGTTAACTTTTTTAAGAAACTTCTAGGCTGACATACATTAAATAAAGGATATATTATAAATCTGGACCATTCGTTATTAGGTTTTAGATCTAATGGTAGATATTTTGTTGGCCTATCTTGCCCTAAAATGTAACTTTATTTTATGAGGGCGTTGTATTACGACTGCGGTACAAAGAGACGATGATGATTTATGAGAGTCTGATAGCGATCGTGTTGTCTCTTGATCTCTGAGTGGTGATAATCCTGTGAGGAGCTTGCTCTACAAGTATATTGTAATCTTTGTGGTTTACTGAATAATATATTGGGTGGCTTTTGGAGTGTGGGGTTTTTCTCCCAAAAGGGTTTTCCCCATGTAAATCATTGTGTCATGGTATGCATGATATTTGTGTTTATTTCTATTTATTTTTTTGTAACTATTAAAGATCTGTAAAAGTTTTGCATTATTCTCCTCTCAAGATTAGAGTAGGAAGTTATTCCACTACCTTAGCTTCCTTACATTTTTTGTTGATGTTGTTGTTGTTGGGATGTTGATGGTTTGTGATTTATCTTTTTAGGAGCATGCTTTTCTTGGTCTAGGTTTCAAGTCCCTTCAAAACTTGTTTGCAATGGGTTTTAGGGCCCTATCAAAACCTATTTTCCCCTAAAAAAATATATGAAGATCAAGAAAATAAAAATTAAACATAAAAATACCAAAAGTGATCTTGACATGTGGGTTATGGGTGATGGCCAACATCATTGGAGGATGAGGGGAGTTCTTATTAGTCCAAAAGGCTCCCATTATTTTTATAGGGATCATATTCAGGTTGGTAAAAAAGGTTGACCTCATCATCATTGAATATGGTTGGGGAGGTATAGAATGAAGACATGATGTTGGATGGGATTGATTGAGATGGAGAATTGATTTCTTAATATCATCATCAAATACGACAGGGTAATTAAGAAACCATATTGGATGGGATTGAATGAGAATGGTTTGGATTGGATGGTTGGATGAGATGGAGGATTTATTTCTTAAAGATAAAACTTTGGATTTGATTAAGCTTAGATTTGGATAGACTAGTTGGACTAGAAGAAAGATAGAGTGGATTGGGGATTGGATTAGGAAAACGGTTGGTGTAGGATTAGAAGATTATATTTGATTATATTTCAGATGGGAATTTGAATTATGAATTGGAATAGAAAACTAGAGATGAATTGATGGTTGATTCAGATTTAGATGAAGTTGAGTGTATATATGCCTCACAACCAAAAAATATAGGATGTATTAGTGAAGGATTGTGACTCAACCACACATTCATAGATGTTTTATCAACAAGAGTTGATGTATGAGACTTGTTAATCAGGTATCAAGCAATGGTAATAATTTCATAAAAAAAACTTTGTTCTAGACTAGCAACACTAAGCACACTCCTAACTTTCTCCATCAGAGTCTTGTTCATTATTTCTACAACTTTATTTTATTGTAGAGAATACAAAGTTGGCTTTTGTTACCGATTTCCATAATCTTTACATAAACTATCAAAATCATTAGAGAAAAACTCACCACCGTTTTTAGTCCTCATTTTTTTTCTAGTTGGCAACTCAATTGTTGCTTTAAATTATTTAAATCAATTAAAAATTTCATATTTACTCAATGTCTTTCTGAAATCATCAATAAATAAAACATAATATATAGATTTTCTAATGGAAAGAATGTCTATAGGACCAAATACATCAAAATTAATAAGATCCAATACACCACATGATTTATGAGAAAATTTTTCCTTACATTAAATACAATACTCACAAAAATAAAAATCAAGATTACAATTACTCAACCCTTCAAGGTATTTAGACTGATTTCTCCAATGTGGCCAACTCTTTGGTTCCATAAAATACTCTAGTCTTCTCTACAATTAATTTTTATTTAGAAGAAAGAGCACTCTTGGGTGTCAAGAAGCTATGACCATATGTTCAATATGAAACTCCCACCTTTTCCAATGGAGTAGCTACAAACTTTCGTTTTATAGTAGTATTATTCCACTCAACAAAGCATGCATAAAGCTTATATAATGTGTCATATCTGATACCTCTAGCAAACACCATAGCACCTCTAGCCATATTACATCCTACATTAGAAAAAATTACTTGCACACTCTCCTCTATTAGTTTTCTCACAATTAATATGTTTGGTGCTAATCTAGGGATATGGAACACATCATTAATAATTTTTATTCTACCATCTAGAAACCTGATTCTAACTTTACAATAGCTTCTAATATTTAAATAAGAATAATCACCTAAATACACCTTACCTCCAACAATTTCTTCATATTCAAAAATCCATCTATATTAGAGGTCATATGGAAAGATACACATGACTCAATGAACCATGCATCATTACCTATATGAGAGGCCAAATTTGCAATAAATGCATCACCATCTTCCTTCTTTGAGGGGAACTTTGGGTGGGGAGTTAGTTTCCCTTGTCAAAGGAAGGGGGAGGATGAACAATAGAAGATGATTCAAGATTTTATGGAAATGGGGACAATGGGAGCTTGATGCGATTACTTACGAGGTACCTAACCATACCATCTTTGTCTTGGTTGAATAGGTATGTTATGATGACTTTGCAATTAAGAGTGTTAATAGTGGGGTTGTGATCTTGACAGGTGGGTTATGGGTGATGGTCAACATCATTGGAGGATGAGGGGAGTTCTTATTAGTCCAAAAGGCTCCCATTATTTTTATAGAGATCATATTCAGGTTGGTCAAAAAGGTTGACCTCATTGTCATCGAATATGGTTTGGGAGGTATAGAATGAAGACATGATGTTGGATGGGATTGATTGAGATGGAGAATTGATTTCTTAATATCATCATCAAATATGGCAGGGTAAGTATAGAATTAAGAAACCATATTGGATGGGATTGAATGAGAATGATTTGGATTGGATGGTTTGATGAGATGGAGTTTTTATTTCTTAAAGCTCAAACTTTGGATTTGATTAAGCTCGAATTTGGATAGACTAGTTGGACTGGAAGAAGGATAGAATGGATTGGGGATTGGATTAGGAAAATGGTTGGTGTAGGATTAGAAGATTATATTTGATTATATTTCGGATGGGAATTTGAATTATGAATTGGATTAGAAAACTAGGGATGGATTGATGGCTGATTCAAATTTAGATGAAGTTGAGTGTAAAGTTGGAAGGATAGGACTTAAGGATTAAGATGAAGGATGAAAGTGGATTTGGATTAGAAGGAGATAGATTGGAATAGGATGTGGATGAATGGATAAGGATGCCAATATAAGATGTATGTAGACAAACATAGAATGAATTCATAAAAAAATGGATTAGAGGAAGATTCATGAAATCGTTAAAATGTTAAGATGTTGAACTGTGCAAGTGCTGAAAACTAGGGTGAAGGTGCTAAACTAAAATGATGGAGTGAAATTTGTATTTTGGATAGGGTATAGATTTGATTTTGGTATGGAGGATTAGATTGGATAGAATTTGGTGATTTGGATGGATGGAGAATTGAATTGAAGGAATGAATAAAGGATTTGGAGGAAAATATTGAATGGTTGATTTAGGATGAAGGGTTATTTTCTTGAATAGGGGGTGGATTTTAAAGCACACGAAATAAAAAAATTGGATTGAGGGGGATTTAGGTTGATAAGCATGCACTCATTTTTCACAAGAAGATAAACCAATAACTTACATAGTCCTTTATTATTCAAGTAGAAGTGTTGCATTTTGAGGGTCCAAATTTATACAAACTACCAAGGTCGTGGTTAGATAGGGAATACAAGGTCATGGACCACCTATATACCCTATACCTTAGAGGCTTAGATTCTTACCCAAAGTGAGATCTACCTTATATGATCAAGAGTAAATTGTGCGTAACTTCTTGATCCTAACTAATATTCAATACACCGCAAAGGAGGCAGTCCAAAAGTCTTAAGCTAGGATGAGAAATGGTTACTAGGGAGTCCTCTATATACCCCAAGGGTACATGAGGAAAAATCTATAGATGAAAGGGAAAAATTCCAAACAATAAGGAGGATTAGGGGCTTAGCAATCATTGAAAAAAATTCACTTCCAGGAGCCATGTCTTTCTATTTACCACCCATTTTTATGCTCCATTGAAACTCAAGAGTTATTGTTGTCCCTTAGGGTGATAAAATTCCTACGTAGACCTACAAGGAACGATCCTAGTGATTTTTATCACCTAATATCACATGAAGCACAAGGGGAGAGCATATGCATTTGGGCTCATTAAGATGAAAAAGAGAAGAGAAGAGCGTAAGTGATGTTTTTGATCCTCAAGATTACACAAAGGCATAAGAGGAGAGCATATGACCACTCAACAAAAGACATAAAAAATAATTTTCTTTTCCCACTACTCCAACTTTAGTTCAACTAAAACTAGTAGATAAAAAAGAATCTTGAACATGCATAAACCTACACCAAATAGATTAGTAGTTTGATTAATGGTCTTGCAAAAGTATAGATAGTTGCACCACTTAGTTAGAGCAATAAATAAAATTAGAGGATTAAAATGAAGATCAAGAAAAAAATATAGAAATAACAAAAGTGAGCCTACATAGAGCAAAAACATTGTTTTACAAAGGCATTGATATGCATAAGCACCGATCTATGAAAGCTTTGATCCATATATGAATTGATATGTGTATGCACTAAAACACAATGTGTAAATGTTGAATTATGACTCTATAGAAAATAACAAACAAATATCAATGATTTCTCCTAAAAATAGCAAAAACCTACAAAATGGAATACTAGCGATGATGAAAATAACATGGAGACATGCTGGAAAATAGATAGAAAGTGAAAAATAAAAAATGACAAAGCACAAAATCATAGAAATAAAAATAAACTACCCCTAGGCATGAAAGCGCTAAATGACATGGTGGAAGCACTAATCTATGTAAGCATCGATCTTGAGAGTACAAGCATCAAATGGCGCTAGGAGAAACTACATGCAAGAAAACATGTTATATTGAAAACATAGGGCTAGAAAATGATTAAAAATGATGAAACAAGGCTAATGACCTACACAACAAACAACTAGAATTTTAAAAATAACAAAAGTATGAAAAACAAGAAACAAAAGTCATGCAACAACAAAATTGTGGAAGCGCCAATTTATACGTAGGTGTTGATTTGGGTAGCACAAGTGCTAATCCACAATGTGTATGCATTGAAATATGAGCTTCAAACAAATATTAGTGATAGGGATGTGAGTCTAACCAAGCATGCTAGAATGAAGAAAAAGAAAAAAGGAAGATTCAAATGCAATAAACGTACCCTTAAACCTTTTTTTCTTTACTCCACTGATTGGGTTGAAGTAGAGTGCACCCAATGCTCTATTTGATGTTCTATTTATGATGAATTTATGATGGAATGTGGTATTCACACATGTGAGAGCATGAAGATAGGGACACATGACAGATGATGGTGGATTTATAAAAAAATGGAAACATGATTATAGCATGGAATTAGATGATTAATGGATAGCATAAGTTTCAGATATGATTAAATCTAATTCACCTTGAAGCTCCCCCTAAGGAATAAATTAAAACTTCATCAAAAGATGAAAACTTGTTTTGAAGCAACAACTAGAAGAGGAATGAGCTACAAATAAGGAATTTATAAGACACCCATTATGTAAAAAGCAACATAGAGAATTATACCAATTTGAGCCACCCAAACATTGAAAATGTTACATGATGCACTTGGTGTACCTACAGAGTTAGATAGGAAGAAGAAAAGGTGGAGGGTTATGATAATTTTTAATAATAAAGTGGACATACATTTGTGATATTATATGGAAAAAGTGATTGAAAATGGTCAATATTAAATTTTGATATAAAAGCAACAGAATTACAAGCCTAATGGACTGACAAATGAAAGATACAATGCACCATAATCTGTAATTTCATAGTCGGTGCTCATTAAAAATTCGAAAAAAGGGGAATCTGTCAGAACGCTCCAAGGCCTTCACTGCTCGCTTAGAATCAACGGGCAGGACGTTCATCAGGAGGTCAGTTGCGGACAACAACCTCAGTATTCGCGCTCTGGCCTCAGAGCCTTATTTCAGCTTCCAGATTTGTGTGCTTATCTGTGTTTGATACGCAGATCAAGTAGTACAACCTTCAGAACAGATCCTGTTCAAGTAAGGCCGTGATTAAAATCATTGTTTTCGCCCAATATAAATAACTGTTTTACCAAATGCGCTATAAAGGTGGGATATTACACACAAGAGGGCGGATTGGAAATACGCCGATGACCCTTGCATGCACAGCAACCTTCCTTCAAACTCTACTCATTTCTTCTCACCGATCAAAACACTGTCATAACAATGCCTGGAGGACAACTGGGATGTCAATCCATGACAAGAAGCGTTACTTGAGTATGCTCCAACTGTTGGATATCATCTGATAAAAATTTGGTCAGGGAAATCTCTGAAGATATTGTCGATCAACTGCTTGGAGGAGAATTTGTGAGCCCAAAAGGCATCAATAGCCACTTAGAATTTGATATTGTCTTCTATTTCATCTCTGGTAGCTTTAGAATGTAGCATTCTCTTTTGGTCCATCCTTGGATACATTCCGTGGATGTTGTGCCTTCCACACTTCATTGAACTTTCAATTTTATTCATAATAATAGATGTATAATCATGCCTCGTCACAATTTCTATCAATATTGTCAAGTACTGGATAAAATAATTATTTTAGTCTGACTCTTAATTCATCGATCACACATACATCACTATTTGGAATCTCTTATATCTTTCATCTATTCCCCATTCTAAGAAGGCCTAAGGATATGATTAGAGTCCCACCTTCATGTGAAATTAACATAAAGTGCATCATGAAGACTAATATCTTGACCCTCCTTTATATATGGATCCTGCTATATAAGGTCAACCACCTCCTATCATTCATGAGTATGCGACTCTAAAGGAAGGTTATTTCCTTCATGGATTCAAAGCTAATAATAGTTCTTCTAGTGGCTCATCTCCTTCTCATCTAGTTAACCGGGTTTTTCTATTTCACAAAGCATTGATATATAATTGAAGTGGTTTTGGTGTAAAGGATCAAGGTACTTTATAACCTATTAAGGTACATAAAAATAATCTTTCAACCCAATTGTGTAGTTAATCATAACATAGATTTTTATAGTTGATAGATCATCCCTAGTTGATTCATACAAGAATTACTCAATTCTACTCCTCCTTTATATATATAATTTGCTAATAATGAGGCTCTTCCTGAATTCTTGGAAGTTTATGAGAATTTTCCCAAGTTTTGTCATGATAGAGTTTTCCCATGTATTCTCCTGAAGTTTGTTCTTACTTTGGGAAAACCCTCAACTTTACAATACTATTCTCTAGAATTTTCCAATCACTTGCCTACCAAATCATCCATCGAGGATATAAATCCTAGTTGTTGGTGGCACATTCGATGTTAATATAAATAAATACATATAATAAACATAAAGTATTACAATTGGTGAATTTTGTACCATATGTGAGCAACACAATATGTCCACAATAATTCATCAGTATAAAGACTTGTTTGCATGGTCTTACCAAAACATGTTGAGAATCTCTAGTGACATTGTTATGCATAATATCATTCTTAAGATTGATGCTAAACATGTTGAACAAAAACATATTGAAATATGCATCCTAAAGTGGCTTGGATGGTAAAAGATGAAATTGAGAAACTTTTAAAAGTTGAATTTATTCAACCTATTAATTACTCCCCATAAATTGTAAATATAGTGCAAGAGGCCAAAATTGATAGGAATATTCACACGTATACTAATTTTAGAGATATTAATAAGGAATTTTTTAAAGGTAATGATATGATTGCTGATTTTACTATTGTACATGATATGTTGTCCTTCATGGATAAATTTTTGGTTTATAATCAAATTCTTATAAACCATGAAGACCAAAGTAATTTTACTTCTCCTTGGTGCACACATTTTATTGTCATTATGCCTTCTAGATTAAAAATACCATTGCTACTTGTCAAAGGGATATGACACATATTCCAATGATTTGATGCATGACATTTTAAAGGATTATGTGGATGAGATTTTCGATAAATCTAAGAAATGTACTAATCATTTTTGATATTTAAGAGTTATCTCTACTAGATTACGATAATATCAAATTAACTTAAATACTAACAAATACATACTTGGTGTACATGGTAGTTATTTGTTATGCTTCATTGTGTCTATACGAAGTAGTGAAGTCAATACTAAGAAGACATATGCTATTGTCAATAAGCCTCCACCTATAAACCTTACACAATTTAGTAATCTTCAAGGGAAAATCCATGTCAGATAACAATTTATTTTAGATTCATTGGACCATACATTACCTTTCGCTAAACTCTCAAGGAAAGATGTTTAATCCCAATGGAATAATGAATGGAAATTTTATTTTTATGATGAAACAAAATGTGATGAATCCATTGGTTTGCATGCCTACTATTTATTTTAATCCTTTGTTTCTATATGTTTATACTACTAATCTTTCTATTGGTGGATTGTTGGTACAAAATGATGAAACTAATAAAGAAGAAGTTATATATTATACTAGTCACACATTATTGGATTATGATTCATAATATATCCCTAAGGAAATTTTTTTCTTAATTGTGGTGTTTTCTTCACAAAAATTAAGGTACCATATGTTTCACACTAAGACTTGAGTGATTGTTAAAGATAATCCTTTAAAGCATAAGATTTATAAAACTAATATTTTAGATAGGGAAACACATTGGGTTATGTTTTTGATATATTAAAAAGGGAAACTAAGATCTCCGTCCCTTTATAGCATTAAGAAAAATATCAAAATGCTACAAAAGTAGCTAAAGTCCAAGAAGACACACACACAACACAAAAAATTAAAGAAAAACAAGGAAAACCGTTCAAAGAGATGAGCTTAGACCATGGAGACTAATCAAATCCTGTCATTCCTCTGATAAATTTTTTAACTTATCATCCCATTATTTAGTCACTCCAACTCCAACATGTCTTCCTTAGCCATTTTCCCTTTAATTTATTTTCTTGACTATTACATCTTATCATTAGGATTTTACTTCCTACTATGAACTTGAACTTATACAAGCACAATTTTGGTAGTTGAACAATGCATCATTTCCCATTCGAGATTGATGATTTAAGGCACGTGATCTTTAATCTTGATATTTTTTATTCTATAAAACTTCTGCGTTATCGTTCAACTCAACCCAATTTCTATCACATTTGATCTAGATTTGACCTTCCAATCCTTCATCACACACACTTATTCTCAAAGTCTCTTCAAATGCACTAGGGTATGTTACATACCCAATGATGCAATGATAGAGGATTCACAACTCAATGACCAAACTCAACTAATCAAAAACTGAATCAATTTTTATTGTCCTTGCAATTAAGACTTCTTCACAAACTCTTGAATTCAAGACACCAAACTGAGAATAAGGAAATATACCTCTTGCAGAAACCTCAAACCACCTTGAACAACATCAAATTAACATACTCAATCCCAAACTCCAACTTTAACATCCCAAATATGTGAACTCACAAATTGGACTGTCCTAACCTTCAATTAGTCCCATTTAGACCTCATGAACAGTCAACCTCATATTTCAAAGCCCAATTACCTTCACCAAAGGCACCAACATGTACAAGAATTCCTTCAAAACATAATTAGTTCATTCTACAATCTTATTTCATGAATTTTCCTCTAACCCTTGCTTTAAACCAACAATCTTAACTCCAAAATATGACTGATAGAAAACTGCCCTGCTCAAATCAGTGTACAAATGGACACAAAACTCTTTATTCCACCTAACCTTACCTAGAGAGGGCTCAAGGCTCACCACTACAACCCTTCAATCCACTGAAACCAAAATAAATTACTCTTTACATCATCAAAACATTAAATATTTGTAGAACACTGTCAAACTAGGACTTTCATCAATCTGTCATCGCTGGACAGTAAATAAGAAATGGCTGCAAACATATAAATCCACCAATCCCTCACTATAAGTGACTCACACTAAACTTAAAACCCTTTCGAAACAAATGGGATTCAAGAAAACTCACTCACCATAATCAAATTTCTCGAAATAACTTTGTACATAGACATTTTCTAGATTTTAAGCAAAATATAGACCTAGGGCTTGATTGAAACTGCCCCAAACCAAGGTTTCAGTCTCTGCAACTTAGAATTATTTTGGAAAACATATTAAACTCCTTCCACACAAATTTTTAGTAATTTCCAACAGTTATAATGAGAGATATACAATTTTGAATGCACATTGATACCTAGAACAAGGTTTCTACCTGTTTTCACAAAAACCTCAGTATCTCACTCAAAAATTCATCAAATTACATGAAAATAGAAGAAAATGAAAGAAGATTCATAGGGCTACAATATAAAATGGAGGAGGAGAGGTTTCAAACACATTTCATGGTTGTACAATGGCGTGCAATCATGAAAACACGGGAAATTAACTAAAAATAGAGTATTTTATTGAATCATTTTCCTCATACACCCTTCCCCAACCTTCCTCAAAGATTGTGAGACTAAAAAATTCCTTTATAAAGCCAATCTGCCACCTAAAACCAACCCTTTAACTACCCCGACTGTTCACATTCCTTCCTTTTACAATTTATTGCATTTTTACAAAATTGTGTTGACAACATTTTGTCAAATTTTGCACTTTTTACATTTTATGCCCAAAATGACTTTCTAAGACCTAAAACAAGCCTATTATGGTTATTTAGACCTTGATACAATATTAGAGAAACATTTTTTAAATCAAAACTTGAGTTTCCTTCTTGAGGCATGCTCTGCTAGGGTGCACCTGCACCACCTAGCTTGAACTTTCTATTTCTAAAAACTCTATTAAGGACAAGTTTTAGTTGATCAATTATTTGTTGAACACCTGAAATATTGAGAGGGGGGTTGAATCAGTATTCTTGTAAACCATTAAATATTTAATCATTCAATTCATAACTCATTCAACTTGCAACAATGAAGGAAAACATACAAACATCCAACAACATCACATAACACATGAACACCAAGATTTTTACATGGAAAACCCAAAATGGGAAAATCCATGGTGAGGATTAGCTCACAATATATTATAACTGATCATAGTATATTATAGAAGTGCTCACTATAGGTGGACTCACTGCCCATTGAGAAATAAAATTGATAGAAGACCCATCCTTAAATCATAGCCAAATTTGAACTATTAAAATTGCATCCAACACATGCATGAAATACAACTCCAATGAAACTCAAAATACAAAATCAAAAATCTTCATACTAATCTAAAATATCACTCTTCTATGCTCTACATTTGCACTATATTCACACAATTTGCATCCACTTACTCTTATCACCACTCATGATATACAAAATATTGAAAAAGATCTAACTTATATATTTGCTTCACCTATAACATCAATTAGGTCAGCCTAATTAGATGTAATAAACAAAATGTAGCTTGTCGGCTCAAGATCCTTATGCACACGCTTCACACCAAGATTCAAACCTTATAATATTATGAAATAGGTCAGCACATACCTAAAATAACACCCACATAATAGATCATAACATGTTCAACCTCCATAATACATCCAGCTCATTAGGTCAGCACCGGTAATGACCTAATTGAAAAAAATTCCAAGTGTACAACCATATTCAGACACACGAACCTCCAAAAACTATGCCAACTAGAATACATAATCAACTAGCACTTGTCAACAACTTCCCAAAACCGCAAAGCAAAAACTCCATCCATGGAGAAGTGCAGACTCATCAACACATATGCACTAAAATTGAAAACACCTGTAACTACCAGGCCAAACTTTTGTTACTCATAATTCCAAAACTAGAAACCAAAACAAGACGAAATTTTAGAATTAGGTTCCTCTATCAACCAACAAAATTTTGATAGAAGCACAAAGAGAAAACTTCATTAGCAAACCAATGCAGACCCAAATATCGGATCCCTTGTACGCAGAATCACCTGAATTGACACTTAGTCAATTTCCACAACTATTTCCTTCATCAAATCAAACCTTCTTGCAAAATTGTCATTTTAAGTCATATTCAAACATTCTCACGACACCCAAACTGATATGCACCATAGTCTTTGTGTTGGGATACAATGTTGACATCAATGGCAACACTACAATGCATAACTATATACCAGCTTGTACCAATTCCACATACTCATGTTGTCAATAAGTTCATCAATGGCATCTCCTTGTTTGTCTGACGATCTCCTCCTTTGTCATTAATGACAACATGCTAAAATTATCTCCAAAAATATTCTCCCCCTTTGACATCAAGGGAAAAGGGTGCATATAATAGTCTTCATTCATACTGAATCTCCCCCTGACAAATATATCCATATGTACAAACTGAAAAAAAAAAACTAAATCTCCTTAAGAATGTTATGCATCATGACTAGATCAAAAATTTTTACAAGAGCACACTTTACACCATCCGCATATGTACATTGGAGTCTAAAATAATAAACTTAAAATGCATAAAAAGGATTTCTGTCAACTGGAGGAGGTTGACTCTTGGAGCTTCCCATTCTTGTTTTCCCTCTTCCCAAATCTTCTTGGCTATGCCAAGCATTTTGCACGGTGTCTCTAGCTCCATTAGGCTTTCTTTCCCTTCTTCCAGAATGTTGGGTACTGGATTAATCTTTGTAGCTTTGTCAACACTTACAAGGGAATTGAAAATAGATGCGAACTTTGAGTTCACCAAGTTCCTTAGGTTTCCAAATTGCATGATGATTTTCTCCTTTTGACCTTGCAGTTGGAAGTATTTCTCATGTAGGTCTTTGATGGATGATATTATGCTTCCATCAAGGTCTTGTGTCAAGTCATATGCACCAGAACCTCTATCTATATGTGACCCAATTGAGTCCATTTCATCTTTGATGCTTTTTGTGGCTCTGGGCCACTTCATGCAAAACTGAAATAAGGCTTTGGCCTTAGCCACACAAGCCTGTACATCCTTGAGACTTTCCTGAATTTTTTTGTGTGCTTGTGCACACTTCTTTGTGATTTCCAACAGTCTATACTCTTCCATTTTCTTGTCCATTTCTTTTTCCAGTTTCACTTTCAAATCAAAGGCATACTTTTTAAATGAATCAGTTAAGAACTTCATATTTTCCATACCGGATAGAGAATCATCAATTGTTGTTTTGGGTATGGCCTCCTACAAGGTCTTCACATTGTCTTCAATCATCTCTCTTCTCTTTTTATGAGTTTCTATTATCTCCTTCCATGCGGATGTGTGAAAGACATCTCCCAGTTGTAGCTTATGGAGCGATGAAATCTTGGCAAGGTCCACATTTCCTTCTTGCATGGGCAGCTGTAACAATTGTGTGAAGACAATAGGTTGGAATTTCATTTGCATATTCAATAAATTCTATAGAGAATCTCCAGAGGATTCACCAATTGCCTTTACCTCTTCCTCTACAATATTTTCTTTTAGCTCCTTCTCTTTCTCATTATTACTAGTATTACCTAGTGTCTCTGCTTCTTTCTTTTCCTCATCTCTAGAGGCATCTTCCTTGTTATGCTCATCTTCTTTCTTTGTTTCACCATCACCAGTAGTGTGTTCAGTATTATTTGGATGGATAATTGTCTCCACTTGGTCTTGAGAGCTCTCAACAGGTGTCTTAGTTATTGGAGGAGGAATAGGAGTATTCTCCTTTGCAATATTTTCTCTGGTAGCTGCATTCTTCTCAACATTATCCTCATCCTCCACATTTTCTTCTATTGTATCTTCCACTTCTAGAGGAATGTTGTCTTGTGCATCTTCTTAATTTTCCTCATGCTCATGTTGAGCATCATCCATCTGCACATCATCTTCAACATTTTCTTTCGGAGTAGACATCTCCACATTCACTTCCTCTTTACTTTCTAGGTTCATCCCCAAACTTTGTGCTAGGTCTGTTGATGTTTCCATACTCTCCTTCCAAAGCCTCTCAAGATCTGATCTTCTCTAATGCATAGACCTTCAATTTGGCTTGTTCTTCTATAGCTTCCTATCTCCTCTCAATCAAAACATTCCAAATATCTATAGGTATTTGTTTCTCTATGTTCCTCATATCAACCTTAAGAACTATAATATATTTTATAATAGCTTCTACTATGGTGGCCTTGTCCACCTCATCAACCTCATTATACAATGTTGTAGTTTCTGATAACATATCATTTTGTACAATACCATTAAAAAGTGCATCAAATTTCATTGGACTGTGGGCTCTTACTGGAGATTTATTCTTTGTTTATTCTTTTCTTCTAGTGTCCTCTTCTTTCTTGCTTTTGCCTTATTTTCTCGCATATGGATAACAAATGATTTCTTTTCCTTTTCCACTTCAGCCTCACTATATGTATCAATGATATCAAACTTCTTCCTTTTTGTACCAGCTTCACCTTTTCTCTTTTGAACCAACTGTGGTCCTTCTTCTTCCTCTTCATCTTTGACATTGACACCTAAATACTATTCTCTAGTGGCCTTGGTATTCACTCTTCTCCTCACAAGGCCAATTTGATGTGTTGTCAGAGAAACCTTTTCTTTCTCAGACCTCTTTGCTTGTTTTACCAAAGAAGACTTCTCCTTCATCAGATCATTGATTTGGTTTGCAGGAGTACTAGTATCCTTCCTCTTTGTTCCACTTGATGAGGGGGCAGTCCCAAAGGAATTCTAAGCATGCAAAGGAGTGGTATTTGTTCTACCAAATCTCCTCACACTTTATGAGCTTCCCGGAGCTCCATACTTAGCCTTAGTTGCCTCAACCTATTTCAATGTAAGGCCCATTATCTTTGCAAATGTTGTGATCATTCTATCTGTTGTCTTCTTAATCTGTTATTTTCTTTGGTCTAGATGGACCTCCATTAATTTTTCTTCATAAGTCCCATACCTCTTTTCAGAGGTGTCCTTAGGTTTGCTTAACATATAACCTATGGATGCCATAATCTCATCAACAATAATCTCATATCCCATTTCTAGGATCCACACTATTCTTTTCTCTACTACTTGTATGATACATTCATCTTTAGGAACCAAGAAGACGATATCCTTATATTTCTAAACCATATTTTGGGGAATTCTCTCCCTCTCTTGTATCCTCTTTTGAAAAACTACAAAGAATGCCACAAGGGAATATTCCTATTCCTTATCATCTCCCAGACCTCTTAAGATGTCTCTAATTTGATGAGCAATAGGTCTCCCTTTCAACGATACTACACTCTTTGTACAAGGGATTTCTTTCAAAAAATAAAACAACAAACACAATTAAAGTTCCATACTTAAAGGGATACCTGGTATCCTTTGTTTTTTACAGGTTCTCCATGAGTCGCTACCTTAATATCTCGCATAGGTCATAATATTGACGGTGGTGGTAGATACAAAGTTCTCATTGTTGGAGAAATACAATTTGTATCCTATCATCATAGAGGTGTACTTTACAATAGGATTTCTTATGTCTTTAATGGTTAGAGCTCTCCTATCATACTTAGCTCCTATTTGCTCTATTACAATCTCATTCTTAATAGATTTGAGTACAGTGGCACACGACCCTATAAATTCCCTAATCACCTCCTTTGTGATCAGTTCAGGCATATTTTTCCATACAAATTTATCATGAATGCGGCTTAAAGCAATCCTTACTCAAGCATAGTCAAGGAAAAAGTTAGGAAACCCTTGCCACACATCGAGTCCCTTCACAACTAGATTATGATATTCTAACTTCAATGCAAATTCCTCACCAATGAGTTCATTTATCCACACATCTCCTAGTTTGGATTAAGCATACTCTTCAATATTTTTCTAAATATATATCCTTATGTCCTCTATGTGCAAGACTCCATACAAAAACCTCGAGAATGCACCTTCTAGATCAACCTCAGTGGATTTGTTATGATGCTTCTTAAATTTAGGTTGGGGTATCTCAGACACATCCACAACCCTTGGTGTAGCCATTGCACAAGTATCTAAACATATTTCAAATAAATTTCTAAAAAATTAGGGTAATAGAGTTCGTAAATACCTTTCACTTTTATTTTTCAACTAGGGTTTGCATGCACCAGGACTCAATCACCACAACTGCACTATGTTGTTCTTCGTCTACTCTCCTTCACTTGAAAACTTGAATGTAAATGAATTTTGGTTAAGTTTAATCACTTATAAAACTTTTGTTGTGACCTAATTTTGTGCATTGAATACACAAACCAAAAAGTTGGTAAAAAAACCTAACTATCTGCACAGTCAACTCCAAATGCTCTACAAATTTCCACATTAAGGTATTTTCTACCAGGATCTTCTCTAGTAGATCAAACATATTTATCTACACCACATATCCTTGTGTTGAAGCATCGACACCATTTCTTTGGAAAGGGATGAAATATTTCTATCAAAGCTCCCATTGAGGCAAAGCTCTCAACTTAGTTTTCAGAGAAACATCTGCACTAGATGTTGGTACAAATTCATCCTTAACTTCAGTTTCTTTGTTCTTTTTCCAAATCTTATCCATCTCCTTCTTTGTTTCTACTAGATCAAATTTTTGTATAGGATCATTCTTCTTTACTAGATTATCCTTCTTCATATTTTTTCTTTTGCAAAACCTAGAAATGTGTCCAGGTCTATTGCAATTGTAGCATATGACATTCTTTTAACCAATCTTATTTCCATTCACTCTAGATATGCATTGATTAGCTTTATATTCAAATACATAACATGTATAACAATAGCCATTGAAAGATTGAACCAATCTACCATTATTGAAACCATTCATCATTTGATTTCTACGTTCATTAGCTCTGTGACTGAATCTCTTGCATGTAAAACATTAACTAGAAAAAGATGGAACATTTTGATTCATTTTGCTTCTACATTCCATAGCCTTATGTCTGAATCTATTACAAGAATAACAAAAACCATTAAAATATGGGTACCTTTATGTATTTGGTTGTCTAACAGGTGGTCTTCTAGCTTTATTCCTTAAATCCAAATCTACTTGTCATTGTTCTTCTTGTCTTTAGTCTTCTTTTCAGGATTTGATGTCTAATGTGCTTTTGAAATTTCACCCCTTTCAAATCCTAAACCTTCTTTATCTTTGGAGCCTTTCTGATTTGTAATCATTTCATCAAGCTTTGTAGAACTCATCTTGAATTTTTCTTCATGACTCCTTTCTTTTTCAAGATCTAATCTTAGATTCATAACTTCTTGTTCAATCCTTGTGCATTCTTTATATTTTCTTTTCACAATTGCATTTAAGCATTCTTAAACTCTATTTCTCTCTTCAACTTGCAACTTCAGTTCAATGATTGTTTCATTTGCTTGCTTCAATTGCTCACTGACTTTCTTATTCCTTTCTCTAAATTTCTTGATTTTCTCTCTTAAATTTTTTATGCATTCATCTGCTTCTTTGACAGTTTCCTTCAAATCTCTATTTTCACCTTTAGTTCTTTCTATATCTTCAAGAGTGCAACTTTAAGTTCTCCATTTATGTCAAATATGCAATCTTCTTTTGTAGATCCAACAATAGAATTCAATTTTGGAGGAGTAGGTAATATTCTAACAACCATGTGTTTAACATCCAAGATCTTCCCAAAGCAGTTAAGCTCCTTCCAAGGAACAAGGCTTTGATACCAATTATTGAACACCCGAAATACTAAGGGGGGTGAATCGATATTATTTTAAACCATTTATACATTTAATCATTGAATTCGTAACTCATTCAAGTTGCAGTAACAAAGGAAAACATGCAAACATCCAACATCATATAACACATGAACACCAAGATTTTTACATGGAAAACCCAAAATGGGAAAAAACACGATGAGGATTAGCTCACAATATATTATAACTGGTTATAGTATATTACAAAAGTGCTCACTGCAGGTGGACTCACTATCCAAGTGGACTCACTTCCCACTGAGAAGTAAAAGAGATAGAAGAGAATGTGGCTCACAACTAGATTTGAATTGTTACAATTGCATCTAACACATGCATGAAATACAGTTCCAATGAAGCTCAAAATATAGACTCAAAACTCTTCATACTAATCTAAAATATCACTCTCCTCTACTCTACATTCACACTATATTCACACAATTCACATCCACTTACTCTTATCACCACTTATGATATACAAAATATTGAAAAATATATAAACTTATATATCCACTTCACCTTTAACATCAACTAGGTTGGCCTTATTAGATGTAATAAATAAAATGTATCTTGTCGGCTCAAGATCCTTACTCACATGCTTCATGCCAAGATTCAAACCTTATAATAATATGAAATAGGTCGACACATACCTAAAATAACACCCACATAACAGATCATAACATGTTCAACCTTTGCAATACATCCAACTCATTAGGTCGACACTAGTAATGACCTAATTGTAAAATTCACCAACTATACAACCATATTTGGACATGCATACCTCCAAACACTATGCCAACTACAATACACAATCAATTACACTTTTCAACAACTTCCCAAAACTATAAATCCAAAAACCCATCCATGGAGAAGTGTAGACTTATCAACACATATGCATTGAACTTGAAAGTTTGCCTGTAACTGTTAGGCCAAACTTCTGTTACTCATAATTCCAAAACCATAAACCAAAACAAAATGAAACTCTAAAATTAGTTTCCTCCATCAATGAAAAAAATTATGATAGAAGCATATAGAAAAAACTTTATCAGCGGATTAATGTGGACCTAAATATTGGATCCCTTGTACACAAAATCACCTGAATTGACACAATCAAATTCCACAACTATTTCCTTCATCGGATCAAACCTTCTTGCAAAATTTTCTTTCACAATCATATTCAAACATGATCAAGACACCCAAACTAATTTGCACCATAGTCTTTGTACCAAGATACAATGTTGACATCAATGACAACACTACAATGCATAACTGTATACCTTGTGCTAATTCCACATGCTCATGTTGCCAACAAGTTCATCAATGACATCTCCTTATTCATCCAACATTATCCATCACACCATGTCTTGATTGTATACCTATTAATATATCCTTTATCTATGAGCATATGTTGTACACTAATTCTTCACCTCCTTGGACTATGTTCTTTCATGGTTCTAGATGTATGAATAGTTTTAGGTGATAGTAATATTGATAACATCCTTTTGTGATTTGATTCCCTTATCATTTTAGTTATATTTACATGCACCAAAAATATAATTTAGTATGAGGAAAATTAATATAATAATGGGATTGTGTGCATCAATTACCTTAAAATTTAAATCTATTTATATGCATGGTAATTCACATTTGGTGGCTAGATTTAAATTAATGGTGATTATAAAACCAATGATGCTAGAAATACAATACCATTACGTGTCTTTACAATCGCTTAATCATTTTGATCCATTCACTATTCATGAAATCCCTCACAAGGATTGTAGGCATGTTGATGTTGTCTATTATTGCTTCCCTTATGATAATAGATGATGGTAATCCTCACTTTACCTTGCTTATTCATCGATTATCCCAAATATTCATGTATAAGACATTTTTTATGGTTTATGTTACACTAATGGGTGAAGAGTGGTTTCACAAGATTCATGCACATATGCTAATTGCACATGTCATGGGTGAAGAGAGAATTTACATCTAACTTTCTACAAATGTAGTATCTTCATCCATAAATTGGCTACTAACTATTTGATTATATTATGATGTTGATTTTATTGTGATATTTTTAATGCACAAAAAATAATATGAAGAAGCACAAGGTGACTGTTGATGGTGTTTTCTGCACAGTAACAACTCAGACAGAATATGGAAATCCTATCTCTCTTGAAAGGTAAATCTCTATTAGCAAGCCTCAAGAGATAACCCCAAGGTCTCTAATGTCAAGTCTTGACAATGCATAAACAACTCAGTGATAAATGTGAAAATGCTAGTAATCACAATGGGACCTTACTACAAGCAATAACTGGATCTTAAACTTATCTGATTTCACCATATGGTGATACTTCAATCCTAAAATTAACCCAGATAATAAAGAAATAGCAAAAGATAAGGGTTTAATAGAGACCCTAAGATTAAATCTACTTCTAAGACTAACAATGCAAATGATGAAATACTTGAAATGGACCAATCCCTCATAAACTAATTCCTGCTTAACCCAAATAAATCTGCAATCCTATAGAAATAGTGCAATCTTCGAAGGCATTAAAGATTTTCAGATCATGAACCCTCATCCAAGACAACCCTATTGCAATTGAAGTGAATAAGCCTTCACAATTGAACTAAGCACAATAAATGTAAGGTCCAGGCTAACTTTGCAAAGCAACTAACAATCAGCTAGCTACAAAAAGTATGGACCAGGGATTTTTGCAAACACTTCAAGCATCAAAACATAAACACCATTGAATCAGATATAACTCTACAATCTAACATGTATCAAATAACCTTGAGCAATTTCAAAAGATGGAACAACAAGAACTATGCAAGATAAATCAACACAAAGAGATCACCAGAAATCGCAATGTCTTCAATTGTATTGAATCATCCAATATTAGCAACAATTCTAATGTTTTGTGTTACAACACTTGCTCCAAAATTGACTAACTTCTAACTCTAATTGTTACTTTACTATCCTAATCACTTCTAAGCCAAGAACTATCTCCTTTACAAATGAGGCAAAATGCCATATTTATAGAAACCTCCAAGATGTTAGCCCAATTAAGGTTACAATAAAAACATCCATAAAACAAGGTTGGCCCAAGAAGTCCAGAACAAAATGAATTAGCATTACATGTTTGGGACTCATCCAGGTCAACCTAGGATTTACAATGTAACTCGATCCAATGCATGCGAAGGACCAAAAATCAAGGTAAAAATAGGCTCTAGATAAATAGGAAGCACAACGCCCAATGCAATCGATCATCAACTGGCCCCTTCGTCCCTGTCTCGATCCAATTTATCTAGCATCTTAAGAAAAATCCCCTCCAGGTCGGCCACAGGTGAAGTAATAAATGCTTTAAACCCTCCTTCAATCAAATTAATCTCCTCCATCGATTCCTTGATGACCCTGCTAAATTCAGCCTGCACTCAGCGAAAACCACCATCAATAAAATCCATTATAACATGAGGATTAGAATTAGCCCATCACCAATAATATATTCATCATTCAAATAAATCCAAGCAAAGATCAAAATCAACCCCGAAATATCGTTAACGCACTTTATTCACAGTTTGGGATTTTCACCCCTTCACGGAATCCAGGCTAGAGAGGAATTTTGAAAAATTCCCATCCAGGCAGATTCTGGCGAAATAAGCATAACAAGCACCCAATAATCATTCAATCAATCACAATCAGATAAGAAACAACATGAAAGATCTTAATATTACTCAAATTAATCACATGATGCACAATCAGTAGTTAAATAATTCATGTTATCTCACAATCCTTCATTTTCAACAAAGTTTCAGAGAATTTTGCCCATGACGGAAATCCGCAAAAATAGCAACAATATACAAGCTCTAGAAAAACAAGAGACATCAAAAATTTTAGGAAAATCCAGAGGGAGCCGAAATACACGAAGTAGGTGAAACTCTGGATCACTGCATATTTTGGGAAAACACAGAGGGCAAGGAAAATCGGGGAAATTCGCTAGCGAAGGAATATCTTGAAACTGAAGGAAAACCCAAATGTCGATGTTCCAACATGACTTCACTCAAATTGATCGAACGATCACAAATTTGAGGAACTTGGGTTCGCAACCAACTCAATTTGAACCTCTTATAGATCGTCATTAAATTCAAGGCTCATCCAAAGGTAAATCAAGAGGAAATGGTGATGCCCTAAATCTGAAACCCTAACATTTCACCATGAACGCAGGGGAGTTAGCCCAGATTTTGATTGCCACACCTATTAAACGTGAGGATGGGTTATTCAAAGGAGACACAAGTGAGTTTCACTTAAATGAAATTGAAAACAATCTCACAAACTCACTCAGGGCCGACAATCACACAAGCTCAAAAAACCCCAAAATCAACCAAAACGAAAACAACCATGCACACATGATCGAGCTAACAAATGCAATCATGAGAATGCTAGGCACCATTGAACTCATCAATCAACAAGAGAATACAGCGACTGAGCCATCAACATTCATAAAAACAACAGACCAAAACCCCAATCCGAGAATTCGACAAGGAGACAGAATGTCGGGAAAATTCGATCCATGCAAAATTCTGCAAAGGACCGAAATTTCTGAAAAACAGTGCAAAACATCAGCTGCCGGGTTTTTAGAGCATCCGGGGAAATCTGAAAGAAGTGGAAAATCTTGAGAGCAGTGAAAAACCCGAAATGAGCTCAGAACATTAGATTTTCAAAGTACTTCCCAGAAGGGGGGGCATACGCACGAATAAGATAATCATTCAAACACGTGCTAAGGCAACAAAACCTCAAAATCCAAGGGCTAAAGCATAAAAAATTAGAGCAAAAGAGGGTCCCTACTTTCAGTGGGGCGTGTGTGCGAAAACTGCACAACAATGACATACTTGGTTGGATGAAATCTTTTTTCAAATCTTAGTTTTATTATTTGATTTCAAATTAGAGTGAATATCAATTTTTATCATGATTTTTTGAATTCAAAAAATCAATATAGAGACATCAAGTTCCATATTTCTTGACTACAAACTAGATTGAAGAATCAGAAGGTGATCTACTTGGTTGGATGAAACTTTTCGATAAAAAATAATAATTTTATTGTTTCTCCATCTCTTGGTATCATAACTATTCAATATAATGGGGAATTAGTAAGAGGATCAACATGAGTAATCCCAATTGTTTTATTGATTATTCTATTTAAGGGAAGTGTCTTAGACTCTTGAAAAGCATACATGGATTTAACTACAATAATTGATCAAGACTTGCATGCAATGTGGAAAAAGTGGATTTTATTATAAATGAATTAAATTGTGATCTTATGGAAGCTAAAGCAATCTCCACTACTAAATTGACTACTTTACATTCTTTCCTATAGCCAATTCCTAAATTTGTTATTTTTGAAGTATATATAAATAGGTGCTTTTTATCATATTATTGTAGTGTTTGGGTGGTCTTATAAACATTGTAGTGAGATTTACTATTTTCCAAGTTAGATAATAACTACCCAAATACATCTTTCCTCCTCTTGATTAATTATGCCTACTACCCTTGGTAAGGACCAAGTACT
The DNA here is from genome assembly GCA_007258455.2 of Sequoia sempervirens. Taxonomy (NCBI): domain Eukaryota; kingdom Viridiplantae; phylum Streptophyta; class Pinopsida; order Cupressales; family Cupressaceae; genus Sequoia; species Sequoia sempervirens. The sequence goes on from VDFB02037264.1 coordinate 46,997, forward strand.
ATCATAACACTTGACAAAACACTTATATGATCACCAATAGGCTATTGTGAAAAAAATGTTCAAAGGAATACACATTGTTGTCATGTCATATGAATGAATACTTATAGCCAAATAAATAATAATTGTCAAATAATTATTTTAACTCTATAAATTTCTCAAAATAGAAAGAAAATGTTTGACCTCAAACTCAAGATCAATGAATACCAATATAAAAATACACATCCTAGAATTAAGATAATTAACTACCAAAAGGAAAATTTGTTAATAAGTCTTCTCAAACACTTACATGTAACTAGGAAAATCACATGATCTCAAATTGATAGGTTGAACCCATAAAATGAGTTGACTAGACAAAAGATAATCCAAGTGTCCTTTGTAGTCCATTTCATCACTTTGTTGAGCTACCAAATGCCAAATTTACCTCATTATTGAAGTTTTCACATAGGATTTTAAATATGTAGTTACTATTGAATATATCCTAGTTGTTGGTAAATCTTTTTGCTAGTAAAGTCACACAAATCGATCTTTCCAAATATGAAACTATGTTTTCCTTTCGCTACCAAAGTTTGCTGGAGTGTATTTCATCTCCTATCTAATTTGAACATGCCCCAAAACCCACACATAAAGTCCAAACTATCTCAACCACTTTATTTTGTATAATGATACAAGATTACTCATTGACCTATGTATACACCTAAAAATGGTTTGGATAATTTAATTAATTAAATATGATTTATTTGATTAATTGACTCCTTTAATTCATCCACTTATAAATAAATAGAAATATTTATTTATATAGTTCACATTTAATTCTTCTATCTTTATCATATAATTTCATCTTAATTAAATAAACAAATCACATACTTTGTTTTATTTAATTATCAAATTCTCCTATTTTATTCTATCTTAATCACATCATTCTACCTTAATTAAATAAACAAATCATATACATTTGCTTTATTTGATTATCCATTTTCTTCCATCTTAATTTAATAAACAACTTACTATAGTTTGTTTTATTAAATTAAATATCTTCTTTTACTAAAAGTTGAATAAATCCAAATATTCAAATAAAGGCATATTTCTACAGCTAATCATATCCACCTACCAAATTAATTCAACTCAAACCTTCACGGGAAAATTTGGAGACAAATTGGAGACGAATTTGCAGGCTAACTTCTTCATCTTCTTCCATTGATCATTCCTATCTTTTGGATGAGTTTTTTTGTGGGGAGGAACAATGTCCATAATCATCTCAGACTTCTTCATCTTTCACCATTCAATCCTTCAGATCAAATCCAGACCTTTGCTTTGATGCCCCTTCACAAATGTGTTGTCGGGAATCTATAAATACAGCCTCTGTCTACAGGAAAAGGATCCCAACTTTGTGCAAACTTACTCTACTAAAATACATTTACAAGTTTTGAGAAATTTGGAATTTAGCAAATATAAATAACAAATAGCATATCATTTAGTTTATAATCATGTCTTTCATTCTAGATTTCATCTTAATATAGCTTCTATTATCATATCACAACATATAGCTTTCATTATCAACAATCAATATCATAGCTTTTTACATCATATAGCTTGCATATCATTTAGCAATCATATAGCTTATCATTCTCATTCTCTAGATTGGCATTTTAACAGTCACAGTATAATCAAAATCCGAGAGCCCTGTGATTTAATAAATCTTTGGAGATCGAGAGCAATATGACGCTTTACATAGATTTCTTGTTTTTATTAGATTAATCATTGTTTAAATCTATTGATATAATGTCTTATTGATTGTGTTGGTCATTCATATACACATATTTTACTCACATTAAATTAGCGCCCACTGTGGGGCCAAAAAACCCCATTTTAACATTTTTTTTTAAAGTATGATTGCAGGCTTCTGATGTGTTTTCTTTTAGTGTGATCGAGAGTTTTTATGACACATACGATAGACACTTTAGTGCATTTGAGTGTTGTTTCAGCGCATCCACAAAACATTCCAGTGCATGGAACACCTATTCCAGGGCATCCAAGTTTTTGTTTCACCAGTCAGGGGGTTTTCTTTCAGCGCTTAGACCCTTTCTTTTAGTGCTTTCATCAAATTCTATAGCGCATCTACCTTCTATTTTAGCACTTTTAAATTTGGTTTTAGCACATTTAATGACTGTTGGAGCACATTGGTTTGTTTTTGCTTATTTTAAAAAATATGAGGATTAATAACTATTTTCTTGGTTGCAGGTACAAAACATGTTGGTCAAAGACAATTATGAGAAAAACTTACGCCAGTCAAAGACAAAAAAGCTTGCAAATTACTAATAATGTTTGTAGGGATTTTAATTTGATTATTGTTTTTTCCTTTGGTTAAGATAGTGCATCTAGCTTAATAAAGAAATAGTTTGAACCCCATGTTCTCTATGTTTCGAAAGCAATAGGCTTATGCTTTCCCCTTAACTGGGTGATCAGAATGCTAGACTTGCTATCCTGCTTTATTAAATCCTTTAGAAGGCCTATCATAGTGGAAAAAAGTACTCACCCTATGGGAATGACCTAAGTGGGAACAACCAAAGCCAGGTTTTCCAACCCACTCTAATCAAAAGTGAATTTGGGGAAACCCACAATTCAATGAAAGTGTGCAAGATAACAATCCCCAAAACATTTGTTCTAAAGATTGGGAGGTCTCCTAAGCAATTTTATCATTTGCCACTCTGAATGGATACCCTTTCTATGAACTTTAGTGTAGAATCCAATTGTGTCAGTTTCTGAACACTTTTTATATCACGTTGCAAGGGGAGGGAAGAATATGCCCCCAAGACACTCACCATATAACTATCAGAGACCTTGGCCAAAAGTGGAGGATTTCACTTTGGTTAAGACTCGGGAAAGGAAAAAACACGGGCGCCCTCTAGGGGGTGACAGGGTTGTGTGAGCTGACATAGTTGTAAGTTGTGGGCTATGATATTCTAAGTGACCTACTTGACAATTAGAAAAGTGCTTGAACTATCTTTATTTGTGTCAAACCTATGGAAATTGAAAGAATCAAACTTGATTCTAGAACACTCACTACATGTTTAATACATAGAATCTGAAACAACTGTTTACAATCTGGCTTTTGTGTGTGAAGTTATTTTCAAAAGGTATCATCCAATTAGATCATCAAATTCCAAGATTTACAAGAAAAACACCCCTCCAAAAGATTCATTTGGTCATACAATTACGACTAGGAATTAATCTTTTTACTGAGAAAAAGTAAAACAACAAGACAAAACTGTGAAAATATTGACAACTCCCAGACCAGCTTATTTACACTCTGTTTTAGTGCATATACCTAGTCTTTTAGCACATCTGCCTAGTTTAAACAACGCATCAAAACTCTGTTTCAATGCATTTGTCCAGTTTTACAGTGCATCTACACCTAGTCTGTCAACACATTTATCCAAAATATCAATGCATTTAAACTTTGTTTCAGCGCATCCACACCTAGTCTATCAACACATTTATCTAGAATATCAGTGTATTTAAACTATGTTTCAGCGCATCTACCCAGTCTTTCAGCTCATCTACTTAGTCTGTCAGCGCATTTACCCAATCTGTCAGTGCATACACCCTATTTTATAGGGCATCTACCTTGTCTGACAGCGCATACACCTTGTCTTTCAGCACATACACCCTATCTTTCAGCACAACCACATTATGTTTTAGTGCATATGAGGTCTATTAGAGCACATCCACATAATTAAAAACCAGAGAGCTATTTTTTACCTCCCATTAGACTGTTGACATCAGAACTCAGATCTTTGTCAAAACAAAAATATTTTCTCAGTCCAACTAGTGTCTTAAACTTGGAAAAATAGGACCTTACAAGCTAAACTCTTTCAAATTAAACCAAGATCTTACAATTTTAAAGTGCCTTATCATCAAACACAACTCTTGATTATTACATTAAGTTTCATTATCAAGATCACTCATCCTATAATCACGAAACAAAGCAAAATAATCAGATTTTAACTTTGTCTCATCAATAGAATTTATCATTCTATTTGACTTCGTTACTATCCATTGGCACTCATCCAAACAAAAAAGAACAAAGTTTAGTAAAGATTACAACACTTGTATGCCAATTTTGACAAGGTTACAAAGACATAAACTTAGAGAAAAATAAATTGAAACACTAAATATCATGGCTAAAGAAAATCCCTTTCATAGATTCCACCAAAAGGACAATAATGAAATAACCCAAGAGGACATTCAAACTGCACAACAAGATCCTAAATTCAACCAATTCATGGAAAAAGTTTTAGAACAAGATGTGGAAAAATACCTTTTGATGCTAGTTGAACTAGGTGCAAAACTTCCAAAGGACTTTGACGTTAATTGACTAAAAGAAGCGCCTATAGCAACTGAAACAAAACCACAAAAAACAACAAACAGATCAAGTAAATGTCTTAACACATCAAATGCAAAACTTGCAACAACTTCAAAATATGCAAAAAGGGACCACAAAAAAGGTACTCATTACAAGACATTTTTCCCTATCCTTTTGATCCAAGTGTAGACATGATACCATTTCCTAGACATTGCGAATTCCCAAAATATGACAAGTACAACTGTAAAACTAATCCCATTGATCATGTGAGGGAATTTAGAACCATGAGTTTATAATTTTCACAAGAGGAAACTTATCTAATGAGGTTGTTTCCAAGAAGCCTTGGAGGTTAATGTATGGAATGGTTCTCTAAACTATAACCAAGAATTTGATCTTTTGAAGAACTAGTCGACAGGTTTATCTCACAATTCTCCTATAATATTCAACATGAGATAACAATAAAGGACCTTTACAATACCAAACAAAAGAAAGGTGAAACATTCCTCTCATTTCTACAACGATGGCAAAGGTTGTTTGCTAGGTATCCTCATTCCATACCTAAAGAGGAAAAGATGGAACTATTCATTGACAATCTAACTGATGAAATGAGCTACATGTTTGAACTACAATGTCCACCTACATTTGAGAAAGTGATTGAAAATGGGCTCAAGATCGAAGAATCCTTGGTTAAAAGAGGGGTAATAAAACATTACAATGAAGGATAAAACAATACAAACTCCTCGAATCACTACAACAACAATGATAAGCCCAAGTTTTGGAAAAAGAATAGAAATACTGGTAACAATGATGTTGTAAATGAAACACAAAATGTGAAACCAGTATTTAACTTGACATAAACAACTACAAAGACCAATCAAAACAATGACCAAAACATCAATCAAAATGTCAATTAAAACAACAATCCAAACAATGGAGAATCTAAACCACAATCATATTCAAAACCATCAAATCGAAGAAGATTCACACCGTTGGGCCAAACACTAGAATCAACAATGAGAGAAATTCTTACAAATGGACTTATCACATTACCTGAAGCAAGAAATTGGGAACCAAGAGTAAAGCCATCTTTGTCGAATGATGCAGATTTATGTGACTTTCATAAAAACAAAGGTCATAAAACAAACAATTGTATGCAGTTGAAACATCTAGTACAAGATTTGATTGACAATATGAAGGTATTTGTAGAAGGAAATCAAATGAACAATGATCATAGTGCATTTAAAAATCCTTTACCAAATTATGAAAAGGGAGAATCTTCTTTTGCAAAAAGTAAAGGTAGAAATATAAATTACATTTATGACAGCACTATTCATTGTATTTTTGCGGTTGAGAAGAATGGTGTCATTGATGATCAAATTGATAACGTCAGAATCAATGAAATCATACCATTAAATCTGATCCCAAACATGGATACATCCAACAATCATATCAATGTCATAAAAATTAGGGAAAACCAAGATCATCAACCGGTCAACGTGACAACAAGGGGGCAATCCAAGGTAATATTGAAAAGAGTTTCATCTAAAACCATTGTTACTCCTTCAAATCAGTACAACATATTCAATCAACTATAGAAAATACCAGCACAAATATCAATTTTGGAACTCCTTTAAATCTCATCAGATCGTAAGGAGGTTTTGGAACAAGATCTTGTGGCCACAACAGTACCCAATAATTTGGATGTTTGTTAATTTTAGGCTATGGTAGGACACTTAACCATGCCTCACTTCCTATCATTTTCTAAACAGGGTGACGTATCACTTACTCATCCGCACAATGCCACACTTCACATCAAAGTCCTAATCCACAAACACCGAGTAAAACATGTCTTAATAGATGGTGGAGTTGGTTTAAACATTTGCACTTTAAAATTGACTCGTGCACTAGGATATTTTGATAATGCTATTGATGCAAGAAGGAAAATCACAATAAAATCCTATGGCGAAGAAGAGAGATCCTCCAAGGGATTGATTGTGTTGCCTATTCAAGTGGGACCAATTGTGAAGAATATGTGTTAGACAAAAAGCTGACTTATAATATACTCTTGGGATGTCCCTGGATTCATGAAATGCAAGCAGTACCTTCAACTTATCATTAGTGTTTAAAGCTTCATGTCAATGGACAATAAATCACTATTTCAGCTGACTACAACAATCCCCAATATTTTAGCACGCTTAAAATAGCTCAAGACACTTTTGTGCCCCATAATAGGGAAGCAAACACTTCTAGTTCATCCAACGGTGAAAGACAACTAAATGTTGTATCAAAATGGTTTGAGAAAAAGGACCAGTTAAAAGAGACAAGTGTTGTTGACTCCACTCCATCAAACAATGAAACTCAACTGGATTCTCTATCACAACAATTCAAAGAAAAGATCCAGTTAAAAGACAAAGGCATGGGAGAGTATTCCATTGAACAATCTTTGTGTTTTTCACAGTTGTTGCCATCTCCAAGATCATATGGACAACCATCAACATTAACACAAAAATCATCACAACCTACCATGGTTTTGGATGATAGATTTGTAAAGGAAAGTACTTTAGAGGACGAATCTGAAGATAAGGCCATCCTCAATTGGCTCTACAAAGATGAGGAAGCATCTACATCGGAAACTATCAGCATAAAGACAGATCAATATGGAAAGGGAAAAACAATATTAGAGAAAATGGGGTATGAAGGACAAGGACCTATTGGAAAAATAAAAGAGGGCATTGTAGAACCCATTCAACCTCTCACACTTCAGTCAAAAGACAAAAAAGGGTTGGGTTATACAGGGGAAACAAAAGAAGAAAACACTCATAGATTTGTTGAAAGAATCCTTCAAATGCGAGATAGCTCTAAAACAGATTCTAATGAGTATAAGTGGGATTCTTTATTAGACGCATCATACAAGGACATACAAATTGATGTCATAAAAGAGTATGTACCCACACGTGAGGAGGGACAAAGCTCAGGGACTAGACCCCTTGTATTTGGATCACAAAATGTCGATGACTCAAGTGAGGATGGACAAATATCGAGTGAGATAGATGACTTGGAGGAGTAATATCATAGACCTTGACATCACCACTGAAAAATTTGACAACATTTTTATCTGAACCCTTACTGCCATTGACCTTAGCCAATCTAATGACCTTTTACCCTTAATGCATCCTGAACTTATCGACTAGGAACCAACTGAACCTATCAATATTCCTATCTTTGTGAATGATGATGCTATCATAAATTTCCTTTGTTGTGACGAACCTGACATAAGTTCTAATCATCCAAGTGACAATATGAAAGTGAATGCTCATTGGGTACCCCCAGACGTAGATTGAATCAAAGTAAACTTCAATGGGGCATCTTGGGGATATCCAGGTAAATCCATTACAGATCGTGAGGGAAATATACTAGCATTGGTACCAAAAAAACTTGTGAAAAGAACAAACAACGAAGCTGAATTCTAGGCAATCATCTTGGGACTACAAATCTTCAAAATATTGAAAAAGGACTTGATCCATCTTGAAGGTGATTCTTTGATCACCATTAACTCCATCTGCAACACAGTTACCCTTGACATGAAACTCAACAAATTCGTTAAGGAAGTATAAGAAAATTTGTCCAACTTAAGTGACATTAAATTTTCAAATGTCTATAGAAAAGCCAATGATGTAGCTGATTGCATGGCCAACTAGGCATCGATTCACAGTAAAAAGAAATGGTTTTTGACATGCTGAAGATAGGGGACAACAATCTCATTATCCCACGGTATGTAAACTGCAATGCACACTAACTATGAAGTATAGCATTAAGGTCTGAGTGTGCGAAGAGGAAATTCGGAATGCCTGGAGCTACAAACATGAATTTGAATAATTGCAGCTTCCCCTCAAAATGGTCTGTCGATTGATTTTTCTCCTATCTTTGTTGTGGCTTCGCAAAAATGGATACACCGATCTGCCTAACAAAAAAGAGAAGACAAATGGATTTCAGGGATGAAATTATAGAGGTTAGGATGAAGAGAATTTTCAAAGTGAAAGCCTTTGTGGTGATACGTACCATCAAAACGATTTTGGGCGACATGTATGTGAGATCTTCACACATGTATCGTCTGAATATTGATGCAGTCTCAATGTTCCTTATGGTTTTTCTTGATTCTAGAGTAGACAAGGAAATTGTGAAGGCATTAATGAAGAAGCTGCTGAGGGAAATGTGGTGTGGGGGATTGAAGAGCTATATGGACAAAGCTATTGCTAGTATTTGTCTGCACCATAACAACGAGATTTGGACGTGTTTGGCATACGAATATAATAGGCCTCGGATATCATTTATCATCCAGGCCATTGGGGTGGACAACTCGGCATGGCGCGTGAAGACGAAGTGGGGCATATGATTTCTAAAGGAAAAGACTAGGATCACTGGAACAGTGAAAATGAACTAGTCCTTCACCTAGGACCATGACTCTACAGATGAAGAAGTATCAGAAGGAAGCAACTTGATGAGGTCAATCCATATCATGGCCTCGAATTTTTGGGTTTCTAAACAATGTCTTATAAGGAATTTTTTTCTTCTGGCCCTTAGAGGTACAAAAGTATAGGTATACAAGGCCAGTCCGTATATTGGTCATTATGTTTGTAATTTTTTAATGATATATTGGATGCGGTTTCATAGTGTCACATTTATTAATAAAAAAAAATCTCATGAGGGATTGAACCTTATCTTGCTCTTTTTCAATGTGCTTGGTAACTATGAAAGGAAAAGATTACGGTAATTCATAAGGAGTCAAAAATTGAAAACCAAGAAAAACCTCAAAAAGTGAATGATATGTGAAAGAATGGACTTCTTAGTTGTATGCATTCTCAATAAGGGGTAGGATGAAATCCCACCTATTAGGAGAGATATGGTGGTATAACTAGAGACAATGTACAAGGGTCAAATTAATAATTTCAGCCCAATCAGGGATTGATCAAATGACTTTAGGAGGTTGAGATTCATTCTAATAGAGTATGCTAAGACATATCTATGAATGTTCATTTTTTTAATGACTTCCAACATCATATGTCAAGTGGAAGCCATGAGTAATGTTACTGTTCATAAATTAACTTAAATTTTATCTTCATTGGTTACAATAGGCTAATTAGAAGCCTAATCCCTACACATACAATCCAACATGCACTGTCAATTATGACTTACAACAATAAAATCTTATTGCTACATTTTTTCTAAAATTCAAAATATAGACAACCCTATAGTATCTTCTCTAGATCTACACATACAACTATGCTTGTAGACCCTTTCAACATTTGTCAACACTCTACACTATATCCCACAAGTTCTAAATCACTCCTTGACTTGGTCTCTAACTTCTTTCCTAATACTCTCTCTTCCCCTTCCCCTAAGTGAATGATCTTCTTCTTTTCCTTGCTCTACATTCTCTCTACTCCTTCCTATTGCATTAACATAAGAAAAACCAACTCTTTTATTTTCTACTTGTTAGACAATAACTATCCTAACATTTGACAAAGAATTTGCATGGATACCAATAGACTATTGCTAACAAATTTTATGCTCAAAGGAATATGCATAGTTTTCATGCCATAGGAATTAATAGTCATGGAAAAATAAAGAAGGAATAATTGTCTTGATAATTATTTGAACTCTAGAAATGCCCCAAAATAGAAATAAAATGTAAGGCCTCAAACTCAAGAACAATGAATACCAGATACAGAATGCACATCCTCGAATGAATATAATCAACCACTGGAAGTGGGAAATTTGTCAATCATTCTTCCCAAACACCTAAATGCAACTAAGAAAAGCACATGGTCCAAATTGATAGGCTAGAGCTCCATAAAATAAGTCAACTAGACAAAAGATAAACCTAGTGTAGGCCCCTTCAATGTCAGCACTCTACACTATATCCCACAAGTTCTAAATCACTCCTTGAGTTGGTCTCTAACTTCTTTCCTAATTCTCTCTCTTCCCCTTTCCCTAAGTGAATGATCTTCTTTTCCTTGCTCTACATTCTCTCTACTCCTTCCTATTACATTAACATAGGAAAATCCAACTCTTTTATTTTCTAAGTTAGGCAATAACTACCCAACTAAAGCTTTCCCTCTCTTTTGATTAATTATGCCTCTAGACTACCCTTGATTACCACCTAACTATCTTAACACTTGACAAAGAACTTATATTGACACTAATAGACTATTGCTAACAAGTTTTATGCTCAAAGGAATATGCATAGTTTTCATGCCATAGGAATGAATAGTCATGGAAAAATAAAGAAGGAATAGTTGTCAAATGATAATTATTTGAACTCTAGCAATGTCCCAAAATAGAAATAAAATGTATGGCCTCAAACTCAAGAACAATGATTACCAAGATAGAAAATGCACATCCTTGAATGAATGTAATCAACCACTAGAAGTGGGAAATTTGTCAATCATTCTTCTCAAACACCTAAATGCAACTAAGAAAAACATGTGGTCCAAAATGATAGGCTAGAGCTCCAAGACAAAAGATAAACCTAATGTCCTTTGTGGTCCATTTCATCACTCTTTTTGAGCTATCAAATGTGAATTTTACCTTGTTTTTAAAGTTGTCACTTAGTTTTTTGAAGTTGTAGTTACTATCAAAAGCATCTAGGTAGTTGTCAATAAAATTGAGAGTTAGTGTTGTGAAAGTCAAGGAATTATTAAAATGACTTTAAGAGGTTGAGATTCATTCTCCTAGTAGGGTATGCTAAGACACATCTAGCAATGCTAGGGTATGCACTAAGAAATCTATGGATAGATTCAAGGATACTTGGGTGACATGGTTTTCCTAGATAATGTTATATCAATTATACAATATATTAATAGATAGATTCTTTTAATAGTCATAATTATCATGTATAGCAATTTTAAGGGGTCAAAGTGCAATAGTGTTTTCCACTTTTTAGTTTTACTGGGCCATAAAAATTAACATCTTTTAGCATTCAACGCAATATATTACTATATCAAATAAACCATTGAGAATTGTAAACTATTGTAAACTAGTGATTTCTATCATTTTTCTTTTTCTTTTTTAATTATATCATTTTTATTAGTTTTCATTAAAATTTTATTATTTTTCTATTATTGGATAGTGAGTGACATTTTACCATAACACACGATTTTTGCTATAAATATAAACTTTTCAAGCTTTCTTAGAATTGGATCATTAACTACAAAATCTATTGTATCGATTTTTTTGGTATTTTTTATTAAATATTTTATATATTATTATTATTTTAATTAGTAATAATATAAAAATATACTTACATTTTACCATAATACATTTCTCTTTGCCTATTTATTAAAATTAGTTTTTTTTTTTTTTAAATGATATGGAGTGGAATACAATTTATTTTAAAAAAATAAATTAGTTTTCTATTGTTCTTAGTGCCTTGAATAAAGATTATTTTTTGTAATAGACCTATCTTAATAAATAAATAAATAAAAATATAATATTAAAAACCATTATTTTGTAAAATGCTATTTTTTAGGCTACTTACACAAAATTTCGTCTCAAGTGATTTCATTTGACATTGATGCAAATGACATGTAGTTGGTTGATTTAAATAAGAAAAATACATGTGGATAGGAGAAGAAAATACTATCATGTATGGAAATTTTATAAACTATCATGTGGGAAAATTTTATTATTTAATAGTGAGTGACATTTTACCATAACACAACTTTTACTAGAAACATTTTCAAATATTTCTTCGAATTAGACCATTAACTACATGGTCCCATGGGGGGGCTTGGGCTTCTATTTTCATGGAGTAGGAGGTCCCATGGGAAAAAAAAATTGTGTTGCGAGATTAATTGGAATCTTTTCCAAAAAAATAGGAGCCCCTATAGTATAGGAATGAATATTTCAGCTGGTGAAATTGGGGTGGGGCTAGAAATTGCCCCTACAACTTAGGAGATTTTTATACCACTTGTCTCTCATCTAAAATTTTAAATTCTTATTAGAAAATAAAAATGAGAGAATTTTCATTTATTTATTTATTTTTATCAAAGCACTACAATTCATTCTTATAAGAGAGGATGACCACCACGTGAAAGGCCCCAGGTCACGGAGGGCCAAGATGCAGAAGGCTTCCCTAACTTACCTCAACCTGATGCGGTGTTAAGAAATGCGGGACGAAAATAACAAGGATCGTAAGGCCCTTCAATTATTCTACAAACCCAACACTTGAAAAAGGGCTAGGCGAGCCATTTTTCGGGTTCAACTCTACACCTCAGGAAGCTCTCTACCTAATGATGAAAGCATGGTCCCGAGACGACAGCATAGCACACTAGCGTCTCTCAAGTGCGCTAGCATCCGTACGACTAGACAACTACAAAGACAAGGTTGAACCTAAGAAAACAAGCTAACAACCCATCTAACTACTACTAAAGGGCCAAAATAATGTGATTAAGTAAACAAAATACTATTTAATGTGATAAAGTAAAAATGCAAGAGTTAGGGTGGCAAGGATGATCTCAGAAAGAAACTCATTCGCCAGCTAGCTCCTTGGAAGCACATTCACCTACACACAAAAAGGAGGAAAATGTTGGGTGGTTGTATAGGGGCCTGCCTCAGTTAGACCCCTATTTAGGTGTTTCCACCTCCACAGACAGCCAAGAAAATGAGTATGATAAAGGAAATAATATAATGAAGAACACCCAAACACTACAAAATAGTAAATGTGCTTACTCTACCAAGTAATAGAGGAGAGGAATGGGAATCTTACCACCTCCACCAAAAGCACTCAAGGATAATGGAGGAGAGAATGAGAGTACTTGAGCCTCTGCTGCAATAGTGTGGTCCCAAACTTGCTCTATTGAAGTGATGGAGTGAAGTTGTTGTTGCAATGGAGTGCAAGAGTGTTGTTAGAATGCTTGAAGTGAATGCTTGGAGTGAGTGCAAGAGTGCGAGAAAGCTTGAAATTATGCAAAAGAGGTTGTGAAGCATGTATAGGAGAGAATTTGAAGAGGAGATGAAGAAAAAAGGCATATTCGGGTCGGTTGACCGAAGGGGGTGTTACAACTTGACCTCCAATGAGAAGTGTAATGCCTCTACAGGTTCAGTTGTATGAATCTGCCAGGGACGTAAGTGCGTCATGCAGACTTCTACATGCCATGCGGGCATCTCCAACAGAAATTCCTCTATTGACACTCAAAATAGGTGCCTATTGGAATGAAAGCAGTGGGCTTAGGTGTAATTAAGCCTCTGAACTTGGTTTTCTAAAGTGGAGAAAGGAAAAAAGGGAATTTGCATAAGGGGTGCAAATTCACTCTTATACATTTTTCCCCCACTTTAGTGAGCACGAGTATTGATGAGTGCTCGGTAAAGTAGATTGAGGAGGGAGTAAGGTTAGAAACATGTACCTAAACCATTGAGGATGCAAACCACAATTTGACCAACTTGAAGGCACAGGGGAAGTGAAGAACTTCATAGCTTCTCAAAACTATGAAGTTGAAGAAAGAAAGCATCTTGCAGGCCCACAGACCTGCAAGGAGGCAACCCCCAAGATCTCTCACATGAAGGAAGCCCCATGAAGCAAGTGTCTTACATGCCCGTAGACCTGCAAGGAAGGTGTCCTCCAAGAATTCTCACATAGAGGATACCCGGGAAGCGTCCCCCAAGATCTCTCACATGGAGGAAGCTAAGAAAGTGCTCTACAGACCCACAAACCTATAGGGAAGGTAACCCTCAAGATCTCTCACATGAAGGATACCCAAGGAAGTGCCCTACAAACCCGCAAACCTGCAAGGAAGGTAACCCCCAAGATCTCTCGCATGGAGGAACCCAAGAAACCGCCCTACAGACCTGCAAACTTGTAGGGGAGCCACCCCCAAGATCTCTCACATGGAGGAAGCTCAAAGGAAGTGCCCTACAGGCTCTCAGACCTATAGGGGAGCCACCCCTAAGATCTCTCGCATGGAGGAAGCTCAAAGGAAGCACCCTACAGGCTCTCAGACCTACAAGGAGGTATCCCCCAAGATCTCTCACATGGAGGAAACCTAAAAAAGCGAACTCCGCAAAGTTAAGAAGCGACCACATAGGCAAGTAAGTAGACAGTCGCGCAAACCGTCGACAATTTGGAAAAATTTCAAAGGGGTCCCTCGGGAACCCACCATGAAGAGAGGGTCCACTCAAGGGATGCACAATTCTAGAGAAAATCTTTTCTTTCTCAAATCAATCCATCACCAAGAGATCCTTTTGAAAGATGTTCACTTCATCAAGAAATTTGAAAGGAAGAATATGCCCCACGTGAGGGGAAGGTCAAGGTTGTTCCCACTTCGGAGGAAGGTTCTCAAGTCTCTTCTTTACGAACCCATGATGAAGGAAACATGTTTCGTTAGGGTTCCAAGTTGAGAATGTGATTCTAAAGAAAGTTTTGCGAATATTTTTGAGAAAAGATCCATTAGCAATAAATGGATTTTCTAAAAATTAGAATGTTGAAGTAAGGCATTGTCACAAATGAGAGCGACAACTCAAGCAAAGAAGAGAGAAAGATAAAGAGAAAGCAAAGCAGAAAAACACAAACAAAGGGCACAAGGGGATCTAGTTTCGCAAGGTCAGATCTATCCAAGCTTATATAAATAATAGGTATCTACAATGTAAGGAAAAATATCATCAATCCCTAACCAAATCAGGAAGAATGCACATAAAACAAAGTAAAAAATAAAAAATCGGGTCAACATTGAGGGAAGCCTAAATGCCCCTAATGCTTTGCATCATCCCCAATTTATCAACAATCTAGCACAAATATGGAAGAATGATGATACATATAGAAGAAGGTTTACAACACAAAAATCATGACTGCATCCAAGCACCAACAAGGGTGACAAGGGTCATCTAGGCACACATAGCACGAGCACGGGGGAACACATCACAAAACACAAACACACACACTAAAGATCAAGAAGAGGCCTCCTCCTAACATTGATCAACCAAGAGGTCGTCTACTTCCCACTCCAAATCATCATAGGGGGAAGGAGGACGAGCCTATAGTGGTGGGATGTTAAGAGGAGGAGCATCTAACCCTCCCACAACAAGGGCCAAGGAAGAAGGCCCTGCAAGGTCTTCTTCACTGAGCTCTTGTGGAGCTAGGGTCAGTGATTTTGTGAAGATTGCTAACAAGGTTGAAACTTCATCTATGGAATTAAGCATGCACCTTACGAGGGTACCATGTTTCACTTCAACGAACGAGGTAGGTGGTTCCTAAGATTCACCGCTAGGCTTGTCGAACAGCTCAAGAGCGGTGACGAACTCAAGGGAAGCTGAGACAGGTTTTGTCACTAGGACAAAACAAGTCACATGGGACCACCTTTCAGAGAAGGTGGGGTCCTCTTACGTTCCCCATTGCAAGAGGAACTACGTTCTCCACCTTCTACTTTGTCATGGGAGGCGAGCTCCCCACAAACGAGGCAAGAGGCGCAGAGGAAGAGGAGGCGGAGAAGACCATAGTAGACACCACTGAGGTGTTTGTCATGTCTACAGCCTTGGGAAAGGCAGGATATTTGGAACAGACATCAACAAAGGTGCCTCTACCGAAAGAGTGATGAACACCTGCACCCCGTTAGGGTCAGGCGCATTCACACTCGCAACAGAAGTCAGAAGTGATGCAGAATTAGATTGGAGAGAAACAAAGGGAAGGGAAGACGAGGACATTGTGGGAAGCCCTAAATCAGGGGCAGCCATCTCTTCTTCCCTCCTCTGTGAGGTGGCCTACTCAGCTAAGAGATCCTTTCATCGATGCTTGCACTCGTGTGCAAGGCGATTTCTACGACTCTTGGAATTGGAGGACGAGGTCAAAAAAGGAGCAGAAGGCTCCTACTCAACCTTAGGAATTTCAACTATGGCTATCTCTAGCAGAGGAATGAATTCTGGAATGGGAGCAGGATGATCGGATTGAGAAGCAGTAGGGGGAGTCAGCTTAATAGCCTCAACAGCAAGCCTCTTCTTGTTCGTTGCTTTAGGAGCAGGAGAAATAGGAGGCCATGGATGCCAAGACATAGAGGACTCTCCACGGGGGACTTTCTTCCTACTATATTGAACGGGCCTAGGCTTTGTAGGCATCACAGAAAGTTCCAATGTAGGACGTTTAGACTCTTGTCAAGCGGGCACCATAGGGTTCTCCTGTGGGTGTAGAGTCGAATCCGATGACACCATAGCAGAGTGAGAGGAATCGTTGGATTGACCAGCAAAAGAGGAAGAAGGAGGATCTTGAAACTGCTTCTCTTCTTTTCTCTTGCGTGCCTTAGCAACATCGTTGTCATCTTTTAGGGAAGCCTTATGTGAAACAACATAAGGCAAAGGCGGGTATCTCACTCTCGGTGCTAAACGCCCTCTCTTATAATTCTAGTAAGTTCAATATAGAAGATCCCTCCTGTGCGGAAGGGGACCCATAGGTGCAGGCCAAGAGTAATCCAAAGAATAGCTACCATGAGCAATTGATGGTTTGTAACCGGTGTCGTGTATTACATGCACAGAACCCTCATGGATAAATTTCAAGCATTTATGCATGACCAAGGGTATGACATTCATAGCGGCTAACCAAGAGATACCCAGTTTTACCCTGAAGAGTTCAGATCCAGGGATGATATCAAACAAGAGTTTCACAGTCTTAGGTCCAACTAAAACCGACAGGACAATACTAACCAAGGGAGGTACAGAAAGTCTGTCGTGTGTGCAAATGGTACTCACAGGTCCATCATACCCATATTTGTGTAAGAAGTTGATAAGCATAATCTCCTCAGTTATAATGTTCACTTGAGATGTTGGATCAACGAGAACACCAGCTACGATGTTCCCATTGATGTACCCAGGAATGTATAGAGGAGATGGTTCCCTATTGAAACCCATTAGTAGGTCTTATGAAGTGAAGGTTATGCCATTATCACTATTTACAGGCTATAAAGAGGGGATAGGTTGGTTCAAGAATGAAGCCATCATACACACACTAGATAGTACTTTCTCAGAGCCCTCCAAAAGGTGATAGGACAAGACAGTGACCCAACTATGGTTTCGTCACGCAACACTTTTGGAACCTTCCAACTATGCATGCTAGGGTTCACAAGTTGGGTTGTGATGTGAAAAGCCCCACAACACACACACACCCTCAACTCTCCTAGGATATGAGGAAAGGGTCTTTCAGTATCACAAAATGGAACCAAGATGGTTCACATTGGGCTCACCAAAATGTAAGAGAGGGGGACCACCGCGTGCAAGGCCTTAGGTCACGGAGGGCCAAGATGCAAAAAGCTACCCTAACTTACCTCAGCTTGATGCGGTGTTAAGAAATGTAGGATGAAAATAACGAGGACTGTAAGGCCCTTCGATTATTTTGCAGACCCAACACTCGAAAAAGGGCTATGCAAACCAATTTTTGAATTCAATGCTACACCTCAGGAAGCTCTCTACCCAAGGACATAAGCGTGATCCTGGGATGAAAGCTCAGCATGTTGGCATCTCTCAAGTGCGCTAGTGTCCGTATGACTAGCAAACTATAGAGACAAGGTTAAACCTAAGAAAACAAGCTAACGGCCCAGCTAACTACTACTAAAGGGCCAAAATAACGTGATTAAGTAAACAAAATACTCTTTAATGTGATAAAGTAAAAATGCAAGAGTTAGGGTGGCAAGGATGATCTCACAAAGAAACTCATTCTCCAACTAGCTCCTTGGAAGTACATTCACCTACACACAAAAAGGAAGAAAATGTTGGGTGGTTGTATAGGGGCCTGCCTTAGTTAGACCCCCGTTTAGGTGTTTCCACCTCCACGGATAGCCAAGAAAGTGAGTATGATAAACGAAGTAATATAAAGAACACCAAAACACTACAAAATAGTAAGTGTGCTTACTCTACCAAGTAATAGAGGAGACAAATGGGAATCTTACCACCTCCACCAAAAGCACTCAAGGCTAACGGTGGAGAGAATGAGAGTACTCAAGCCTCTGTTGCAATGGTGTGATCCCAAACTTGATCTATTAAAGTGATGGAGTGAAGTTGTTGTTGTAATGGAGTGCAAGAATGTTGCTAGAATGCTTAAAGTGAATTCTTGGAGTGCAAGAGTGTGAGAAAGCTTGAAAGTATGCAAAAGAGGTTGTGAAGCATGTAGAAGGAGAGAATTTGAAGAGGAGATGAAGAAAACAACCATATTCAGGTCGGTCAGCTAAAGGGGGTGTTACAACTTGACCTCCAATGAGAAGTGTAACACCTCTACAGGTTCAGCCGCAAGAATCTGCCATGGACGTAAGCACTCCACGTGGACGTTTGTGCGTCGCACGGATGTCTACACGCCCCGCGGGTGTCTCCGACAGAAATTCCTCCACCGACGCTCAAAATAGGCGCCAAGTGGAATGAAAGTAGCAGGCTTAGGTGTAATTAAGCCTCCGAACTTGGTTTTCTAAAGTGGAGAAAGGCAAAAGGGGAATTTGCATAAGGGGTGAAAATTCACTCTTATATAATTCCTTAATTTTGGAGCTTAAAATTTTAAGCAAAATTGCAAGATTAAATCCATGGGACCAAGAACTTTAAAATATTCCTAAAAAATCTAAGCAGCATACGCTGAGATTTTTAAGGAAGCCCCCTCCATGGGACCGTACCCTAACTCCAATAGATTATTCTTGTTAAAACAAGAACATTGATGTGGAGTGTAATGTAATACATTTAAAAATAATAACCTACTTTGTTATTTTTTTGTATCTTAAATGAAAATATTTTTTAATAATAGTTGTCTCTTGCTTATAAATATAAAAATATTATATCTTCAAAAAGCTAATTTTGATTACTACTTACACTTAACATTTTATCTTTGATTGATTTCATTTAACCTTGATGTGCATGAGGTAAAGTTAGCTTATTTAAATAAGAAAATGCAACATGTAGATAGGAGAAGAAAATACTATCACATCAACAGGTTCAATAGAAACACCATTAATCAAAATATGTTCAATTGAATCAATGTTAGATAATAAAAAAATACTGGATCAAATTCCAACCATCCTAGTGTCAACAATGAAAACTTGACATAACTTATCAATATTTTCCACATGCTTGATTGGTTGGTTAGTGGAAAAACTTGAACAATTCCACTTCTACGGCCTCTAAGTGCACTCCCTCAAGAAGGTATTTCACTTGGTTTGCTAGTAGAAG
>VDFB02037265.1:0-44767 GCA_007258455.2 Sequoia sempervirens
CACTTAAGGACCTATTTTTTTCATGATGATCTTGCACATATTGGTTGAATCAAAAAATAGTTTAGATAATCTTAAAGGGCAACAAATGAAATAAATTAAATGCAAACGATTATTTGTCTTATTTGATTTTGTGTAGACATATTGGGGAGATAAAGCCTTAGATGGTTTCTCACTCCTTATTTGGAAGAGTGTGTGCAACTAAATAAACATCAAGAAAATGGGGAAAACACTAAAAGAATATCTACAATCAAACAATCTCCAACAACCTAGTTATAAGGGTGTTTTCACTTCATGGGGATTTATGTATATGGAGGTTCATTTTTTACAGTGGATTCCTCTCTGATTTGCAATACTTGGGATAAATAATATGCTCAATTCAAATGCATGTCTTGATTTGGATAGAAATATCAACTACTTATGTTGCCCCAATAAACTAGGGTAAGGAAAGTCTAATATTTTGGTTCTATACATAGGTAGTCATACTACTTTTAAAAGGTAGGACTTTTTATGCTTAACAGAAGCATAAGCCCTACTTTTTCAATTATATTCTTATTAACCTCATAAAAAAAGGTCATCTCCAAGAGAATTTAAAAACACTCATTGCCAAATATAATGATGGGAATAATACTAAAATTCTATAACCCAAAAAGGAGATGGATGTTTCCTATTGTTTTGCTCCTGGCTTAAAGATTGTGTTCATTGGAAAATAGCAAAAACATTAGCATATTGATAATTTTATAGAGATGGATAACCCCTTTTCTTTGCTGAAGTTGCAAGTCCAATTTAATTTATACAGCTAGAATGAGTTAAAATTCAATCCCTTCCTTTTTTTAACTCTTCTTGTATTTCTGATAAAATCATAGTTCCTACGAAATTTTGAGTCAATGGCAGTTTTTAGAAGACTAGAGAGTTTAATCAATAGCTTCAATGTTCTATGTAAGCTCTTAGGAGTGTATCTTCATCCTAAAATAAACAAGCGCTTCATGGAATACAATATAGTAATGATTGGAAATAGTTATAACCAACTTGAAGAAATGGAATAGGGCATTGCCAAGGCAATAACAAGGAAAATATTGGAAGGAACAAGGAAGAAAGAATCCTAATGTTCACAGATCACCAAATAAATCAATGGGGCTACAAAAGTACAACTACTTTAGAGTTGACAAATGGAGGGTTCAACATGTCTCCAATGAACCATTAAGAAAAAAAATAAACAAAAAGATTGTTCAACTAAAGTATGTGAATATGAGAAAATAGCTAATTAGGAAATTACGAGTGAAATCAAATAGAAAAGTGACCAACTAGCTTGCTATAAAGAGTCCACTGCAACATGCTAATGGGAGCTCTTATGTTTGGGTCTTAGCTGGTCCTAGGAAAATAAAAGAGAAAAAGGGAGAAAACTATTCAGATGAAAGCAGAGACAATTACATGTGCAAATCTTCTAGTAATTCCTCAATCCAAAAACACAAGAATAAGAATTCAACAACAAAATGTAACCCAAAAATATAATAACTTACTACGAAAATTAAACCAAATAGGAAAATTGTTGGAAAAACAATGCAGACTTTTGACCCTAAAGGAACAAGTGATAAAGAACATCTAGGACATCGCGGGTTCAATTCCTACCTAGCTCATACAAAATTAACAAACTTAATCGAATTCAACAACAAAAGCAAGCAAACATCAAGCTCATTATCCCACCCCTGAGCAATTGGGCAGTAGAGCATAGCCATGGAAATTGACACAATATACATGTTAAAAAAAACATAACTTTTGTCTATAATCCAAACTAGATGCGAATGACACATATTGTAAAATCACATAGCTAACATTCAACATAGGCCAAAAAACCTTTGGCTTACCTGGTTCAAGAAATCTGATAAGGACTGGGAGCCATCGAAAAAGGAAGCAGAATTTCTCGGCAGAAGAAACCTTTTCTAAATATAAACACCGACGAAATAAAATTAGTGTTCCCTGCGTCTCTTGATGTCCGCTCCTCCAAACTCTTGTTGGTATTGACCTTTCACTTCTCCAATTTGTCGAGCTACAACCTGAAAATAATTCTAGTAGTGGGTTTGTGTGGTCGTATTGAGTACGGTTCAGGTGGAGCAAGAGAGGAGGCTCAAATATTTTGGGCTTGATGGTAAAATGATATGGTAAAGACTGCAATTGGTATAGTATGATCAGTTGGTGGTGTGGGTGTTGGGAGAAGAAATGCAATGCATAACTCTAGTTAATGGGTATTTTATAGTGATTTACCCATCGAAAGTAATTAGAGAAGATAGCAAAAGTGGGATATGGTTAATGGAATGTTGTAGATTCTATATTCATATGTGGGTGGTAGGTTTTGATCCTCTTTGTCACAACATGGATAGGATTTAGGACTGGTTCAAACTTCCCAATTCACCCTTGGAATTTTGGGAACCTGGAACACTGGAAGGCATCAAAAATCACTTAGGAAAATACATATGTGTTGAAAAAAGATTTAGTGAGGATGGGATGAGCACCTATGTAAGATTGTGTGTAGAAAATAATCCCAACAACTTGCACTAGAGAGAGATCAATTTATTCATAGACTAGGGCAATAGGTTGCAAACTTTGATTCTAGATCCATTTCCCAATATTACTCTTATCAAGACACTAGGTTGATGTTAGTCTTCAGGTTGAATAGGTGGTGCCGAAAAGGATGTTCCAATGAAACAATGGGTCAATGGTTGTGACCTTTGTCCCTCCAAGGAAAATTTAGCAAGGAAATTTGACTATGTCTTCCAGAAGACTCATGTGGCAAACCCAAACCTAATGTCAAAAGAACCCCCTACAATGGAGTAGAAGCAGGATATGATGAATCAAAAGAAAGCACTAGATGAGAAAATTTTAGAAGCCATGGATTTTATGAACCCCAAAATTCATGAAGATGATCTTAATTCCCTTATTGAAGTAGGGTATGAATTGGTTTGAATTGGAAAAAATAGCCAAAAGAGGCTTACTCAACTTGGAGGCTATAGGTTTGGATGAGGACTGGGTGGATGGCCCAAAGCTTGTAGAAGTTGATCTAGAGTCAGATGATGATGTTTTCTCCCCCAAAATCAAACAAGTGAATCAAGGTCATTCTCAATGAGCAATTAGGGATCAATGATTTGGGCATTTTCTATAAGGAAGCAACCAATTTTCCAAGCTGTCTCTAGATTGTGGAGAGAAGAAAAGAGGTTGAATCCCCAACCAAGAGAAACTTAAATGGGACAGTGCTCAGCTAGCCAACAACTAAAGATTAGTGAGATGTTGAAAGTAGGGAAGGGTGGTTCCCTTCTTAAACAACAATAAAAATCATATCCTGGAATGTTAGGGGCTTAAATGCCCCTAAAAAATGATGCCTTTTTAGGCATAGATTGGATTCCTTCTAGGAAAATATTTTTTTACTACACATGAAACAAAACTAGGAGAACATTAAAAGGAGTATTTTAGTAAAATCTTAAGGATGTGAAAAATGATTGGGGTTAATGATACTAGCCCCTCTGGTAGTTTACTAAATTTGTGGTGACCAAAAAATGTGTCATTAGAAGAAGTGGCTTCTTGTAAGTGTTGGATCACAAGGTAAGAAGTCTTGCATCCAACTTGCTATCTCTTTTTATCAATATATATGTTCCTATCACCTGCATTCAAAAAAGAGAAATATGGAGTGAGCTAGATACCCTATGCAATAATCCTACCTTTGAATTTTGTTTACTTGGGGAGGCTTTAATGCCGACTAAAAGACAAAAAAGGTGGAGTGGGGAGGAAGTTGTAGTTTGAAATTGATTTCAAAAACTTTGTGGAAAGAAATATGTTAGTAGAAATATAGATGGGTAATGGTTAATACACTTGGAAAAATAGAAGGAAAGGTTTTAGTAGTATTTAGCCAATAGGATTTTTTTTTTAAAGTTTCCACCGGGATTTTCATTATCCCAACTATGAATTGGATTTGTTGATGTCGGAGATGTTTCGACCGATAGTGACTTGACCTAGTTTTCGAGTGGCAACTTGGAGCTTGGTAATTATGTGGGTTGGCGGTGGTGGAGTTGGTGTACTCGATACGTGGAAGCCGAATCATAAGTGTTTGCTTGCAGGAGTGTTAATTCATTCTATTGTTGTTGTATGATGGGGGAGAACGAAGTAAATGCAATATTGAGTGTTGTAGTGTGGGAAAGTATACTTTGTTTAAGTTTTATTTTTAAAAAAACCATTGTGGTGTTGGTTTTATTATAGTAGAATATTGTAAAAATCGTCGTCTTCCGCTCCATGGTCAAATTCATAGCAGATTGGAGGGTTTTAAAACTATTGTTCTCCACAATATATAAGTCATTTTACATGGTTTTTTTTTGCATAAATGATTTATGTATTGTTTATGTTAAAAATGTTGTTCTCTAGAATTTGTAAGTTGTTTTACATGGGTGTTGTAGTGTGGGAAAGTAAAGTCCGAAATGTGTGAGAAAATATATTGATTAAGTTGAATTGTCGAAAGAGCCATTGTGGTATTGGTTTGATAGTAGACTATTCTAAAAATCGTCAGCTTGGGTTTTGTGGCTCATTTGATAGGAGACTATTGTAAAAATTGACAGCTTTGGCTCCATTTTATAGGAGATTGGAGGATTTTAAAACTATTGTTCTGCACAATTTGTAAGTTGTTTTACATGGGTGTTTTGCATAAATGATTTATTTATTGTTTATGTTAAAACTGTTGTTATCCAAAATTTGTGATTTGGTTTACATGGGTGTTTGGCGTTATGGTTTTGTATGGATGGAGAAATTGCACTTAAATATTCTTTCTTTCATAAAAAGTTATGGTTACGGTTAGTAATTTTTTCATCCCCCGTTTATTGTTTATTGTCATCACTATGCATCTTTGGCCTTATACCTATTACCATAGGAGCAATTGTAGTTAAACCTTGTTTCTTTGGTCAAAAAATATGGTTAGGGTTACTAATTTTATCACCCTTTTTTTGTTGTTTTAGTTATCTCTATGCATGTTTGATGTTATAATCACTAACATAGGACCAATTGCAGATTAACATAGGAGAGATTGGATATATATATATGGCCTTATACCCATTACAATAGGAGCAATTGTAGCTAAAATTCTTTTCTTTGGTCAAAAAATATGGTGAGGGTTAGTAATTTTGTCACCCTTTGTTTATTGTTTTAGTTATCTTTGTGTATCTTTTTTGTTACACCCATTAACATACGACCAATTGTAGATGAACATAGGAGTGATTGAATATGTATATATATGCAGAGGGTTAGTATGAAAGCAAAAACATGTTGGAGATAAAATTAGTTTGGTGGGTGTTAAGTGTTATTCTTTCTAATATCTCTTTTATCTGTTCAATTTATTTGTTTGAAGTTTTCGATGAGATTTTTTGTCATCCCAATCGTGAATAGGATTTTTTTTGTAATACCTCTTTTACAATTTCTCTATTTATTTAGAATATTTAGTGCCAATCAATGTATCTAAATTTTTTGATTGAGTGTGTGGTGTTATAGGCATTTTGTGTAGGTTATTGCTACTCGTTGGCTTTACAAGTTGTATTTATTGTGGGTTTGGTGCCAAAGAATGTAGTTTGATTTTTGAATTGACAATCCAACTCTTACAAACTGCTTGTCTTGTATGAATACGTTTAGTGTGGGTTTTTGATCATTTGTGATTTACATATGATTCTTAAGTCTTTTTCTAAATATTATAGACAAAATAGGGAAATTTAAAACAACTTTGGGGAACTGAAAAAAAGAATATCATGAAGAACAGTTTATTGCATGGGGAAATTGAAATAGTAGAGGAAGAAAGAATATAATGAAACATATTGATATAAGACACTACCATCCCAGATAATTAGCAAGCTTGACCCCTTACATAAATAGACCCAGGCAGTTTGTTTCAGGGAGCTTCAAGCAAATCAAGAAAAAAGAATATCATGAAACATATTGATACAAGATTCAAGCTATGTTCTTTGTTAATAAATATTGAAGACAAATAGAGAAATTGTATAAGATGTGTTAGAATAACAATTATTTGCTACAAGTCATTTTACATGGGTATCTTGCATAAATGATTTTTCTATAGTATTTAATGCCAATCAATGTTTCCTGAATTTACAATTAAGCCTATGGAGCTATACACATTTTCTAGAGATTGTTGCATCATATAATTGTTGTCATAGCGTAAAGAAAATAGGTATCGTGATAAAGAATCGATTTTAAATAATTCTTTTGGCAAGCTGAAAATATGTGTATAAGTGTGGAGGAAAAAATAGCTTGGTGACTTTTAAGTGTTATTCTAATAGCTCTTTTATCTGTTCAACTTTATATTTTTAATTTGAGAAAAAATAATATCATGAAACATATTGGTATAAGACAACAAGCGAAATTGGAAAAGAGCTATTAGGAAACACTTAAGAATCACAAGAAAATGACAAATGTTCTAGAACCCACATTAAATAGAAGTTTAAAATATGGAGAATAGAATGGGAAAACTATGATAATGAATAGTTAGTTATGTGGAACTAAAAAAAGAATATTATGAAGAAGATTTTGTTGTGGGGAAGTTGAAATAGATGAGGAACAAAGAATATAATGAAACATATTGGTATAAGACATTGCTAGCCCATGTAATTACCAAGCTCCACCCCTTACATAAACAAGCTTTGGCAGCATGTTTCAGTGAGCTTCAAGCAGATCAGGAAAAAAAGAATATCATGAAACATATTGATATAAGATTCGAGCTATGTTCTTTGTTAATAAATATTGAAGAGAAGTAGAGAAATTGTATAAGAGGTCTTAGAATGAAAATTATTTGTGACAAGTCATTTTACATGGGTATGTTGCATAAATGATTTCTCTATAATATTTAATGGCAAGCAATGTAGCTCAAATTTATAATTAAGTTTGTGGCCTTATACGCATTTTTGAAGATTTTTGCATCATATAATTATTCTCATGGCCTAAAGAAAATAGGTATGGTGATAAAAAATTGGGTTTACATAATTGATTTGGCAAGTTGAAAAGATATATGTATAAGCATGGAGAAAAAATAGTTTTGTGGCTTTTAAGTGTTATTCTAATAACTCTTTTATCTATTCAGCTTTATATTTTTAGCTGATAGGCTATTTGTTTGAAGTTTCCACTGGGATTTTCATCAACTTGGTCATGAATAGTATTTTCCATCTAATAGCTCTTTTATAATTTATTTGTTTGTTTATAATATTTAGTTCTAGGCAATGTAGCTCAAATTTATGTCTATATATATGTATTGAATTCCCCGTTTCATATTTTAAAATATACATATAGGAAGAAAGATATATCAATATATATAGGCCAAGACCATTGTGGCTCATTTGACTATGCAACATCAATTTATATATGAACATGTATATCTAAACAGTTGTGTATGCTATCTTAATTTGTATTTATGTAGAATTTTATTTTAAGAGTTAAAAATAGAATATGTAAGTATTATTTATCTTCTGAGAAAAGTCCCACAATACAACCACAACATTAAATGATATAGCATTGATATGTTAATAATAGAGCATTTAATGGTGTAGTATGTGTAACATGGTCATAAGAAATCTGTAAAATTGATTGCGCCTTGGCAGTGAATGTCCCTATTGAAACTAAATACATTAAAAAAAACACAAAAAATAGTGTATCTTGCATTGGCTTGGTCCCACCATCTTGATTACCTTTATCCAGCACCACAAGAAACCATTTCCCATTCTACTTTTGTGTTTGAAGGTGGCTAGGAGTCCCCCTATGGCATATATATTTTAATTAGCTCTTAAGTTAAAAACATGTTACTGGTTTAGATAATTTTTTCTGTTTGCTTGCTCTTCACTTTGCACGCTGTGCAAATCCCACATAATGTCAATACTGTGCATCTTTGGCGTTATACCCATTGACATAGGAGCAATTGCAGATTAATAACTCCTCCCCTTGAAATTTATGAAGACAACAAACATCCAAACTAGATTTTCCCTTAATTGATTGGCCAAGAAGGCTACGAATTCAAAACTTTTTTTCCCTATAGTAATGCCTTACTTCAAAGCGAACAATATCCTATAGAAAATAAAAGGTTTGAATTTGTACCCTTCTTAACTAGACAATTGATGGAAAATTCAATCTTGATGTTTTCTCTCTTGATAAATTTCAAGGGGAGGAGTTACATATTAAGGAAAAAGTATGGTATACACATCTATTTAGATATAGAAGTGTGTATATAAATAGATATATACATGTGTACATATGAATATATATCTAGTTATATGTCTGTTTTTAAATGTGCAGACAAAGGGGAGATTCAATGCATATATGTACTTAATAATATATATTCTTATTGTTGTATAGCCTATTGTTTTGATAAGAAAGGGTGAAACGACCAGCTAGTAACATATAAAAATATTTGTATATAGCTATATGTAGAAATATAGTAAAATAATAAAAAACGGCATGGATACATGTATAAGCAACCTCAAAGATGAACAAATACATATAGAGGTATATCCATATGCATTTATCATTTGTATTCTTGTTGATGTATCCCTTGGTGTTTTGACAGTATTAAAAGTGCATTTCTATTCCTATTCTTATATCCTATGTTGTTTGATCAGTTTTAGAAGTGGAATGGTTATAGGTTGATATTTCTAAGTTATCTACCAATTTCCACTGGGATATTGCAATATATTAATCTTTTATTTTTTTATTGTGAAATAGAGCTATCAATTAGTCAACTCAAATTGTAACATTTTGTCGTTGGAAAAAGTTCCTAGAACTATGTCTATGGAATCATGTTTTGTGGATGGGTCTCTAGATCCCCCCATTATTGATTTGTTGACATTTTCCACTATTTCTATTGTGGAGTTTGGCTCTGAGGGTGTGAACCACCAACCTTCAGATCCTGATTCCATAAGTATAAATTTACTTTTTGTTATACATGTTGCAAATTTGGTGTTATTATTTCAATTTTTCTCCGCTTTAATGTGTATACACACATAGGTGAACCTAGCAAGGCATATATATGTGCAAGGAGATACACATTGATATTTTATAGCATATAAAAACATCCCTTTCATGTATATGTATATGTATACGTATGTATATATATATATGTTTATGTATATGTATGTATATGTATGTGTATATCTATATGTATGTATATGTATATGTATATGTATGTGCATGTGTGTCCATATGTATATGTATATGTATATGTGTGTGTATGTATATGCATATGTGTATGTACATGTATATGTATATGTATAACATGTCTCAGATGGTAGCGACTTGACCTAATTTTTTTATGGCGACGTGGAGCTTCATAATTACATGGGTTGGAGATGGTGGAGTTGGTGGCCTTGATATGTAGAAGCTTAATGGTGAGTGTTTTCTCACACATGGGTTAATGTATCCTGTTGTTGTTGTTGTATGTGTATAGGTATATGTATATGTATATGTATGTGTATGTGTATGTGTATGTGTATGTTTTGCTAGAGTAATAAGTTATTTCACTTAATTAATTTAATCATATTGGTTAATTAATTAAGTCACTTATCACTTTAGTTACTTAAGCTAAACTTAGGCACATTAATAACTAATTATTTATTAATTATTAACTGTGCACACTAGGGTTTCATTTTTTGGTTTCACTTTAGGGTTTCTTGATCTCCTTTTATAAGGATTGATCTCATTGTAATTATTAAAATGGGAGAATATATGTAGCTTTCATATTTTCTTGAAATTTTTCTCTCTTCTGTAGCTTTTTCTTGTTGAAGAATTATATTACATATATCTTTGTGCAGATCTCTTGTGTGGAAGGTGTATTTGTTTGTGTTTGATCTTGTGGCTTATGGTTTTGTGCTTGTTTCACAATTCTAACATGGTATCAGTGTGTGGATTCAGCAAACCCCTTCTTGATTTATGAGGTTTTCTTCTTCAACAAGGGTTGCAGGCTTCGGATGTGAATCCCCTTTTCTTTCTTTGCAAATTTTGGAGGATATTTTTTGAAGCATTTTGGTGTGCATCAGACCTCTCCATTGAATCTAGAGTTGTTGGAATAGTCAAGATTGACCTTTGTTTCATCAAATTCAGCTTTCATTTGTCAGATCTATGAGGGTTTGAAGAAAGGGATTTTTTTGCCAAATCCAGGAATGCTCGATTTTTTAGAGTATTTTGAGCCCAAACGAACCTCACTATTACTTCTGGAGCGACCAAAAACCTAAAGATCAACTGTAAACTCACCTATATTTGAAGCAGTTGATCTCGAAGGAAAAAAATGTTTGCTCATACGGCCGTGCACACGAAACGAGGCAAAATTTTGTAAAAAAAAAAACAATCATTTTTCTACACCATAAAAAATTTCGCAATTTTTTTAATGTAATTTTTTTAAAAACAAGATTTAAAATTTAAAGTAAAAGCTTTTTTAACAAGCTTTTTTGGTTTTTTAATTTTTAAAATCAAACTTTGGGTACAAGGTACCTTGCGCAGGGGTACCTGCACCTAGAAAGGTTGTGGGGGTGGGGCCCACGTGCCCCCCCTCCATACAATATTTTTTTTTCATTGTAAATGATTTTTTTTAATTGTTTTTTTAAAAAAAACACTTTTTTGTAATAAGCCCAATTATGCATGTGCGGCAATGGCCATTTTAGTCATCAAATTTAAGCTCAGATTTTTGCTGCGACAACCATATAACCATCAAATTTAATCCAACACTAGTTTTTTCCCCCTTTGGAGTTGTTTTCTTCTAGAGGCCATAACTTGGGCATACAATATCATTTTTTGGAAAACGAGATATTGTCGGAAAGTTTATTTCGTCAACTTTCCAATGGTATGGGTCTCATCACTTTATTTTTCTACTGGTGCATTCTACAACTTGTTGAAATCAAAGAAGCTATTTCTAGTCCCGAGCTCATAACTTTTGATCAGTTTCTCTGTTTCTCGTGATCTCAGTGGCATTGGAACTATCTTTCAGAGCTCTTCAGTTCTATCCATGCAATTTTTTGAGATTGTTCTCTAGGTACATTTTATTCATTTTTTTTTGTTTTCATACTTGGGTGGATTACTTGGATATTTTAGCTCCTGGAATTATTTTTTTTGCGTGGGATGACTTGTTTATGGCTATTCTATATGTATTTCTAGTTTTTAGTCCTATTTGGACATTGTAGACATCTTTTTCATGCATGTTCTCTTTTTTAAATGCACTAAGATAAAGTGCCACATCATTGTACATGTATATTTGGGATTCTTGCACATCACTTTGTGCCTTGTTGTACTTGTACTATGATATAAAGTGTCATGGGGGTTGATGTTTTCCATTCTTTGTCTTCATACCTTTCTCATGCGTATGTGACTTTTGTTTGCACCTAAGATGCTCTTGGTTCCTCTTCATGCACTACTTTCGGGCATTCATTTTCAGTGTATCTATCACACCTCTCCCTTTTCAACATTATGGGGAGGTTTCTACTATTGGTGTTAATTCTTCCTTGGTTTTGTTGGAGTGAGCTATGTATACAGTATTTGTTCCTATGTACTAGACGGATGCAGTGGCTAGTTACCCATGCATTTTGGTGAGATGGATCACTTACCATATGGACACTCTTTCATTCCTATTTTTTGAGGCAACCTTCCATTTACTTGGTTGATCAAAGTTCTTTAGACTTTTGGTAGGTACCTTTACCATATGTATCTTCATTCCAAGTGTTTGCCTTTGTTTTCCATCTGATTCGAGTAGTGTCATTTGGGGCACTCATGCAAATTGTTGTCTTCTTGATCCTGATCATCCTATCTTCAGAGGAGGTTCTTCAACACCATAACAGTCATCTTTTAATAGTTGTTTGTAGCTTCTTCATGCTTCTGTGATGTTCTACATGTTATTTTTTAGGATATTTTCTTGATTTGGAGCCTTTTCAGTCCTTCAATTGCCTTTGATCTCTTTTAGGAGTGGAGTTTATCCCACGAGGTTTTCTCTATTTATCTGCATTATAGAGATCTTTTTTTTGTACATGGGTACCTTACTTGGCCTTATTTTCTAGGACCCATGTTTGCTTTCATGTATCTTTTTCTTAGTGTTTTAGCTACTTCCTAAGTTCATCTTAGGGGGGGGTGTTAGAGTAATAATTTATTTCACTTAATTAATTTAATCATATTGGTTAATTAATTAAGTCACTTATCACTTTAGTTATTTAAGCTAAACTTAGGCACATTAATAATTAATTATTTTTTAATTATTAAGTGTGCACACTAGGGTTTCCTTTTTAGGTTTCACTTTAGGGTTTCTTGATCTCCTTTTATAAGGATTGATCTCATTGTAATTATTAAAATGAGAGAATATATGTAGCTTTCATATTTTCTTGAAAGTTTTCTCTTCTATAGCTTTTTCTTATTGAAGAATATTGCATATATTTGTTTGCAAATCTCTTGCGTGGAAGGTGTATTTGTTTGTGTTTGATCCTGTGGCTCATGGTTTTGTGCTTGTTTCACAATTCTAACATGTGCATGTGTATATGGATGTATATGTACATGTCTATGTATATGTATATGTATATGTATGTGTATGTATATGCGAAAGATGAATGGTAAGTGTTTTCTCACACGAGGGTTAATGCATCCTGTCACTATTGTGCAAAGGCGGCGATTGAAGTAAATGCAATATTCAATGTTGTAGTGTTGTATTGTTAAAAGAGTAGAATATGATAGATCAAATATGAAGACAATAGATTTCCACCTACTTTGTTATTTTATGATGTGTGATGGAATTCCATGAATTTCTACATGGGCATTCCATAATGTTCTTGGTTAGGGGTTTTGCTAGAGTCCATGAACCTCCACAATGAAAAAAAAAATGTTGGTGAGGATACCGACAGTGGGTTGTGTGGTTTTGGTTTTAATGGCATATATTTGTTTTTACGTAGATACATTCCTACACAAATCATTATATACACTTTGTTTCCACAAACATATCTTACAGCTAGTTGCGTACATCCAATATTGTATTCTTCTAAATGGGGGATATAACAATAGTGAAATAGTGGAAATGGTTAACACAAAGTCTATAAAATCCTTTTGTATATATTTTTATATATTCCAATGTTCAAACTATGTTATTCATTTTGTGATCATCCATATATATGCATTTATATACACTTGGATACACATATATTTTTTGTTACATATTTACATGTGTAATTAATAATTTAAATATATCTATGATTATACATCTATATTCATAAATGCTAGTATGGTTGAGTTTGTATGTATACTCCTAGGCTATGTGAGTACATTCAAGTTTCACAACCCAATCAATTGTTGAATTTAAAATGGGTAAAAAACAACAACAAAACCATTTGTACTATAGCCAACATAGAAAGGAAATTTGTGCGAAGCGCCGTACAAAATACATGGAACAAAGGCTAACTGCACCATGCACAACTGCAGCTCTACTTGCTATCAAGCTTCCCTCGTAGTGCCCATTGGAAATGGTAGATACCACCCCTTATACACAATCTTAAAGCAATCCCCTTGCTGGACCAGCAGAACAACAATGCTTGAAATAAATATTCAATGATTGCTACCTTTCTACGGTAAAGCAGTTTTGACACCAAATAGATGCACTTTCAAACCTTTTTGTTTGTCAGATATGTAGAGAAAGATACATAGGGATGCACACTCGTATGTCAGAGTTGGAAACAACATGTGTAAGATGCAATTATGAAAAAGGCACCCACCACTTTAGCTCTACAAATGGCATGGACCTAGTCCCACAATCATTGTTGCTAAAAAAGCTAACACGAGCTAAAAAAATGCTTATTGGTAGGGTGGCTCCAGTTTTGCAAGTGTCCCACACTAGAGGAGGTCAATTTAAATATAGTGGTCACACAATAAGCTTTCCTCAAGATATCTCGAGCATAGAAATTTTTTTGTTTTGTCAATTGCAAGACCTTGAGGTTGTGATCGTATGATGAACCTCTATTGAAGGTGGTAAATATGATTGCTATGTTAATAAACATCATGTCATGGATGCATTGAAATACAAAATTCAATATGAAAATCTTACAATGATGTTGAGATTGAAGTTGAGGCTCTTAATATGTTACTTGATGTTGTTGTTGATGTCTCCAATTTCTTGCATACAATAGAGCAAGTTTTCGATGAAGACCTAGTGCCATCAACCAGCTCAACAGATGTTGCTCAAGATGAAAATTTCTCTTCAAACTTTTCATCATTTATCCCTTCCTTTCCAAATTCTATATGAGAGCTCCAAGCAATCAAAGAGGTATTAAAAATTTAAAAAAGAGAGCAAAATATTTTGTGTTGGCCTAAAATTAGCTCTTTTCCTGTTAGTGAATACAACACTAAAGGTTTATTTACAATGGACTTTCCAACATTGTTTCCCACTGGAACAACACTTCCCCTCCAATCGAGGAATGTTTGAATTCACTTGCATGAATATGCCCTCCACTTAATGAGATATTTTGACCATAGATTTGGAAAACATTTTAGGTTTAGGTATTTCCTCTACAACTTGATAATGAGACATCACAACCAACAAACTATTTTTGTATTTGTTAGAGGGGATTTGGAAGACAAAATCCACAAGTCATTGTCTACATTACATGAATGTCTTCAAGTTGCTTTTGATGACCAGATTAGCTAAGCAACGGATGCATTTCAGTGCATCGTTGCATGGGACACTGGTACATTTTGACCCATTTTTTGAGAATCGTTTGGATGTTGGGCCAAAATTTTGACATTTCAAATGTCATCAAAATTCTAACGAAATAATAGCGATGAACTATCATCGAAAAATGGGTCAAAATGTACCAGTGGGATATGTTCTTTTTGTAATTCTTGTTGGGCCCAACTATCTACAATGATTGAACAACTTGGCATACCTACCCTTTTTTTTACTTTAGGTTGTGCAGACACAAAATAGATTGATATGCAAAAAAAATTCTCTTATGTGGCTCATTTAGCGATGAAGCCTTACACAAAGACATTAATAGATATTGTTGTTCAAAATCCACATATAACGTCTTTATATCTACATCACAAATTCTCAATTTTCCATGAAAAGGTGATTGAAAAGCTTTTGCATGCAAAATATTATTGGTATAGATATGAATGGAAGCATCGTGGCTCTGCACATGTGCATGGTTTTTTATGGTTTCCAGAAGCCCCCAACTTGGACACTCTTGATTGGTCACAACACCATGATGTTACCATGGAAAGGCACTTTTTTGGTAGATATGTTTAAGGTTAGAATCCATGTTGCCTTGCATAGAGATTGCTCAAAATGTATCATTGTTCTAAAGTGTGTGAACCAAGATCCTAGCACCTGCAAAAATCAACAAACACACAAATTAGAAGATTAAAATACAAATTACAATCTAAGTTCCCCATCAAATCAATTTTCAAAGCTTAAATTAGGAAAAGAGATGAAGAACACAATAAGAAAGAAATAAAAGAGGGATTGAATCCTAATTAAACAAGCAAACTCTTGATCCCATGGGGGAATTGGTTCCAATTTGATGTGAAAATTGGGCCTTTCCCAACTCCTATGATGCAAGATTGATATGTGATGATGGATGATCCACTTTGTTGAAGATTCAGTGAAGCTCCATGATGAAAAACCTACATAACCTAGCTATAAACTTGAGAAAATGGATGAAAATGCTAAAGCTTGATTATGAATTTGAGTATAGTAAGTTTGCTCAAATTGTGGATGCTAAAATGAGGAATGAATTCTCTTATTTATAGATTGAAAAGTTGGATAAATGCCCAAAATGAAGCAATGTGGGACTAACTTTCAACCAATGGCAAGGTGCCACTTTTCAAGAGATGGATGGATGGAGGATGTGCACATTTTGATGAATATGCCCATAAATGCAATTAGGTGATATTTGAAATTAGTGAAACAACAAGGTGGAGGGAGAGTCAAATGGAGTAATGGCCACTTGACTCAATGCAAAAGGACATGTAAGATGAAATAAATTCCTTGTTGGAAGGACAAAGTCCACTTGGATTTGAATTCAAATTTGAAGGAATATTCATCTATTATGCCATGTTGAGAGAAAACAAAGATTTAATAAATGAATTAAATCTATTTTCATGTGCAAGTGGAAAAAGCAAGAGGATTTGATGGATTAAGACTAAGATTAATCAAGATTTGATTAATTTAAAGGAGATTAGCAGATTTGACCATTTGACTTAGATTTTTGGATTTAAATAAATCAAAATGAGAGGAAAAAGATAAAAGGATTAATTAAATAAATATTTTTGGTTTATTTAATTAAAAGGGGTGATGTTAGATTAAATCAAATAATGTTTTAATTTATTTAATTTAATAATATGACTTTAGAGATTTAATCAAATAAAATGAATTATTTAATTAAATAGAGATAATTAGATATGATTGATTGATTTAATTAATAAGACAAAATGAATTAATTGGATAAAATGATTTATTTAATTAAGAGAGGAAAATTGATGAATTTAATCAAATAAAGGTATTTGGTTAAATGGTTAGACCGAGGGATGATTTAGGATGAAATGATGTTAGTAGTCCAGATCATGTGTGCAATGTCAATCGGTATATTTTCCATGTCTACATTTTTCCCCTCTTTGAAGAAAAGTACTCGCTACATTGGTTCAAAGAATAAATTGTCTTGATCAAAAGCCAAAAAATTCTCTAATTTTTCTGAATTCCCCATTGCTGCCCCAACAAAAAGAATTATGCTACCATACTGCCCCCTCGAGAGATCGAGAGAAGAGGATCGATTTGAGGGTTGATCTCTCGACAAAGAGGTTCAAGATTAGTTCAACTCAAATGTTTGATGTAGACATATTTGATGATGTAGAAAGTCATTAGCCATTGGTAACCTCATCTCTATTTTGATATATTACACACACTTGATCCTGATTTGTACCATGGCATTTACATTATTGATGATATAAATGAGATGATTATGATGTTTATATGTAATGGATGATATGATGATGCATGGATGATATGGATGTACATGATATGATATGATGATGGTTTTGTGATTATGCAAATGGATGATTAATGTATGGTTTATGAGATGCTTAGAATAACCAATTTATATTATGCAATGATGAAATGCAATGCATGTGAGATGATCAATGTTTCTTATATCATATGATATGATATGTAGTATGCTGATGGTTTGTGGATGTAGGATAGATTCATTGATGATGATGAATTTTGATTAACTATCTTAGTTTCACGTTAGTGCAAAAAGCAAGAGATAGAAGAAAATAAGGGATTCTAACAAGACATGAGATGATGGTAATGATGATGATGATTTCTTGCCAAGGAGTTAGGATTTTCAAAGGACCAATTATCTTATGTTTGATAATACACATAAGTATGATGCATCAATGTATAAAGGCCATGATGGAGTTGTACCTAGTGTAATGGACTTTGACTCGACAACCAGATAGGAATATCCATATTCACACCTGGCATACAAAACCTTATCTAGAATGTAGTTTAAATATCTCAAACATCTCAGACCAAA
Organism: Sequoia sempervirens; assembly: GCA_007258455.2. NCBI lineage: Eukaryota > Viridiplantae > Streptophyta > Pinopsida > Cupressales > Cupressaceae > Sequoia > Sequoia sempervirens. The sequence goes on from VDFB02037265.1 coordinate 17,562, forward strand.
ACATAGAAAGGCGAGCCTTACTATGTGGTCAACAAGATATTCAAAACACCCTCCCTACAAACCAAACAAACCACGCATGACCAAAGCTATATTATAAGAATATCCAACAAGCACCATAGATAAAATGATAATGAGCAATGCCCCACTCCTTTCTCTCTAAATCATTTTGATTAGACATCATCAAGAGGTCATTGGAATAAGCACAATAAGATAAATCAAAAGAAAAGATCAAGCACGCAAACAAGTCAATGTTCTTCATACCGCAAACCAAGGGGATGTGTTTTGGTTAGGATAAGAATCCAAAGTGATATCCAAAATGATGCCCATTGTCAGAACAATATATCCTAGGACATGCATTGTATAGGATGATGATGGGTTGATAAGTTGTTTGATAGGCTTTTGATATTTAAGGTTGATTGACATGTTTGAAAATGATCAGGATTTTGATTTTGCATTTGAAGTTTGGTTTTGTTGATTGTTGTGCTTGTTTCCGTTTGTTTTGCCAAAGGGTGAGGGTGATAATTGATTTATTATGGATGAGATTATTGCGGGTGAAAGCGAGATGAGACAGATGGATTTTTTGAGGTTTTTGAATGTTTTTTATCTTTTTGAAATGTTTTGATGCTCTTTTTTGGTATTTTCAAGATGTTTTACAAATGTTTTGATTTTCGGATTTTTCAATGTTTTGCGGGTTTTTTGAGATTTTATGAATGTTTTTGGATTTTGATGTCTTAGGGGCTGATCAAAGATTAGCCTTGTCTACGTGTAAGCTCAGAGATGACGTAGTTCGAATGTCATGTTTTTGATGTTTTTTTAACTTTTTAACCTATTTTTGGATTTTGATATGATTTTGGATGTTTTTGGATTTTCTTGGTTTTTTGAATGTTTTTGGGTTTTCGCATGATTTTGATGATTTGGATATGTATATGTGATGATATTAGTGATCCTTTTTGGTATTTTGTTGAAAACCAAGCTAAGGTTGATTGATCAGATTGATGGATTGATGATGATAACATTGTTGAGGATACACAACAATGCAAGGATAGTGTTAAGCAACACAAGGATTAGGATGGATATCCCAAGATGATGAGGGATTTATTGGTGATAACATTGTTGCAGATACACAAAAATGTAATGATAGTGTTAAGCATCACAAGGATTGGGAAGGATATCCTGAGATGATGATTTTATTGGATTTGCTTGATCAGGATTTTGAAGCTTGATTTGGAACAATAGTTGATTTTAGATGATTTGATGTGATGTTTGAAGTGAAAATTAGATGCGACTGATAGTGATCGTTTGGATTGATGTTCGATGAAAGATGAAACTTGATAAGGAACATCTTCTCATCAAAATATGCCATGGGCTAGTGATTTGGATTTTTTGCTTCAAGTGGTTTGACCAATTTGATTTCATGTTTGCCAATGTTTGAATCACCACATAAGTTGGAGGATATAGATCAAGATTTATTCTCGAAGCAAGATGTAAATATCTACCCCCCGTGTTTAGCAATGTATGGAATTCCATGGATGGATACTTGGATAGGTGTATGGATGGAGGGATATGGATTATCTTGCGATAAGATAAGGTGTTCAAACAAAGGATGCTCATTTGGATAGTGCTTCATGGCTTAGATAATGTTGGGTAAAGCATGCGCCAAAGTTACCCCAAGATCAAGATAACTCAAACTATGGATGTAGATGGATGAAAAATGGATTGGATCAACAGTTCATGGGTGAATGGATTTATTATGGATACGATGGATGGGATGCTGGATTTATTATGGATGAGATGAGATGCTTTTACCTTAATTGGCGCACATTGATGCTCGATCTTTACACATGATGCTTGTTTTATAGGTTTTCATCATGGTACCTGTCTAAAGCACCACTGAAGTGGTTTTCACTATAGGACAATTTTTTTCTTTTTATTGTTTTAATCTTTTTCTTTTTTTTTTGGATTTTAATTTATTTTTTTTGTTTTTTGTTTTTTTGAAAGATTTTAAGCTCATTTTGAACCACCTGGTGGTGTTGATGTAGATGTTTATGTCGTAATGTGCCATTGATATCCTGCTTGAAGAAGCTACTTTGCCAAGATACGTGCACTTGAAAGCAAATTTTGAGATTCCTAATCTACTTTGTTGATATCAGAGTTAACTTTGTCTTTGTGTGCACATCATGATAGGGTTCCTTCTGAATCCTTATGATGAAGGGTTATTTCCAATACATGGTCAATATGAGAATTGGATATCATGCGTGGAGGCGTGGGTGGAGTGTGTTTAGGGATAAAAGATGGATTGGTTGATAGTTTGGAACCTTTGACTTTCCAAACTTGGGAAGATGAGCAATGATGGGTGGATACGAAAGTGTTCATGGAATTAGGACCAACTGCTTGATATACTTTGTACATTGCTTGAGAAGCTTGCTTTTTCCTTTATGGGCATATTTGATGGATAATTTTCCCTTTTTTATTTTTCCCCATAGTTTCTTTGATTGATGGAGTTTAATAGGGATAATCCTTCTTTATACTTTTTGGTATCCATGTGTATTTGATTTGTCCATTATGCTCCTTAGCTTATTTTTCTTTAATAACATTCTTCACGCTTTTATTCAAATCTTTCTTTTGACGTTGGTCCCAATTCATGCATGGGATGATGGGTGGATGAAGATTCATGATGTGGCTGGTTGTAGTATTGGCATTAGTTTCATGTCATAAGGATTCTTTGTGCTCCCTATGTTGATGCTTGCACTCTAGATAAAGTTGCCCCTTGTATGGTGTTAGTAGCACCTTCATTCCTTGATTCTGCTTGTTTTGAGATGTCTTGTTCAGTAACCATACTCTGATAAGTGAGCACTGCAGATGGCATTGTTTCAATTGGCTACTCTGTTGACTCTAAAATATCCTATTATGTCTAACCTATTTATTTGAGTAGATAATTTTGAATATCTTCATACATGATGTCCTCAGTTTGAATTTGGGATATATTTGATCCTGATGTTGACAACTTTGTTTGACTGTAGGAATCAATAATCTACTCTTTATGTGCAATAATGTCAAGAGTAAAGGAATCCTATTTTGAATGAAGATCATCTACGTGTCCATCCATAGAAAGCATCTCATGGGTAGATAGAGGAGTATGTGCTATATGGATATGATCATCATTTGCAACACCTTGTATGGATAGGAGAGTATCCATTAGATCATTGTAGTATCTTGGAGATACAAATTCTTGATCTTGAATAATTTTGGGATTACTTTTGGCATGCTTTGGATCAAGTTCTTGACATGGGTCAGTTTCAAAGGATGGATTTCTTACAAAGGGTTCTTGGATATCTTCATTAGGCATATGAAGTGGCTCAATATCCTTTTGATCTTTGAGTGGATTTGGATCAAATGTTGAGTTGACGATTCCTTTAGTATCTATAACCATGAGGTAAAAGGATGTCAACATTTCTTGGAAAGGATCATTGCTAGACTTTGGTGACAGATGTTGACCATGCTTTGGAATAAATTCTTGAGATATGTCCTCTAACTCATTAGGTGATGTAGAGAAATTTTCAACATGATCATTGGTCAATGGGTCGTGGATTATGTCAATAGGATCAAATAAATCTAACACTCCTTGAAATAGATGAATAAAAATTGTCTCTTGATGTATGGTGAGTTGGTCATTAGATGAGGTAGAAACATCTTCAATGTGCTCATTGATGGATGGATCTTGATCATTGTTTTCAAAAATTGTGGTGGGGAGATTGTCAATGCTATCGACAGTGGTTGAATCTTGATTATTGTCCCCAATAGTAATTATATTTTGATCAATAAGGTCTTGGATGATATTTTTGAGTCGAATACAATTTGATGTTGTGTGTCCCTTTGTTTTGTGAAAAACACAATGGTGCTCCTTCTTATACCCTGGTGGTTTAACTAGGGGTTATTGATAGTTCCCATAGATAGGGAGCTTGATGAGATTTTCTTGTACCAATTGTTGCATGACTTATTTTACCTTGGCGTGATTAATTTTGGAGATGTGGTGATTGATCTTCGGGATGTGGTGATTGATCTTCGAGATGGGGTGATTGGGTTTGTCGTTGATGTTGTTGATCTTGATATCCGACCTCTTGACATTGGAGATATTGTTCTTGATGTGGTTGTGGACACAACTCAATGCTTTGATGACATGGTTCAACCAATGGTAGAGTGTATTGATTTTGGAGTGAAATTGTCTCTTGGCTCAATAATTCAATCAGTTTGGAAAGTGAAGCAATTTGATCTTGATTTTGATCTTGACATCCTTGATGTAGTTGATTTAGCTTTTGTTCAAGTGGATTTGGAATGTACACTTGTGGTGTTTGAATGGGATTGTGTACAATTTTATTTTGGACAATGTTCTGACTTGGGGTGATGCTTAGATTTGGCATGATAGGTTGAAATTGAACATTTTTTTGGTTTAGGTAACTTTGATTTTTCATGGTGTTACCTTGACTTGGATCAATACACGGAGTCATTAACATATTGTTTGTACTTTGAACAATATTTCTATGATTTGAAAACATATCTACCCCAAATTTTACCAAGTGTGAATTTGAAATGTTCATGTTTGGAAAACTTGTACTTGGTATATTCACATTTGGTATGTATGGATTTGGTGGGATGTTGTTGTTTTGTTGAAGACTCATGCATTGAGTGTTTGATTGATAGATTTATAAGTTTGGACTTGGATTTAAATCTACCATCGGAAAAGGTGTTCCAAAATTTAGATTAGGCATACTCACATTTGTTGTACCATTGAATTTTGGAGGAGATAATGATCCCATGTACAGATTATATAAATGTGAGTTTTGATAGTTTGGTTGACTTGGATCACTCATGATGTATGGAGCAAGTTTATATTCCATGTTTTTCTTGTGTTTTGACCTTGTTGACCTCTAGGGGATTTAGGACTAATGATGAGATGAAGGATGAAAGGGGTGAATGATATGGGTTTTGAAATATTAGTTACTTTGGATCAATGCTAGACTTTAGGACTTTTGGATTTTTTATTTTGGATTTGATTTGGATTTTGATTTTGACTTGATTTGGATTTTTGGATTTGGATTTGATAATTAACTCATAAACTCCAAGAGGTTAGATGTTTTCTTGGAATGAATTTTTCCACAAGGTGATAATTTAACTAAGTGTATGAAGAAGGATTCATCTACACACACCTAGTCAAACAATATGATTTTGTTTCTATTTCAAGAGGATTTTTCCAAAAGTCTAGTATGAATGACTTTTTCAATGGTTCAAAAGTTGTTTGTCAGATGGGTTTTGGTTGATGTTTGAGATGGAAGAAATGATTGGTTGTTTGATCCTAAATGAACCTAAGAAGAACTTTGTTTACAAGGCCAAGGTTTTGAAGAACATGCTTTTCTCTAAGAGTACTTCAAACCAAAAGATCAATGTTTTTTGGAAAGACCATAAGACAAAAGATAAACAAGCACATGTGTGGGGTTCAATTGATGTCATCTTGATTAACGAGTTACTTTTACCACAAACACCTTCTTTGATTATATTTTCAAACTAGATGTCTATTGTCCTAATTTCTTATCATCCCACAAAGTGTGTTATGTGGAAATCAAGGAAATTAAGGCAACAGTTCCCTATTGTTGACTTTAGTAAGAAAATTGGGATATGATCCAAGTGTTTAGAAACCTCTAAGGATAAAATCTCAAGGGAAAGAAATAACACATGAATTTGGTCAATTGTATTTGCTTCCTAAAAGGTTTGAAGTTTTGATGAGAATGTTAAATGTTTTTTTCCCAATGTTTACAAATAAGCAAAGTGTTTTGTAACCAAGAACAAGCACAATCCTATGGATATGAAAGACTTTATGTGTTGAGTCCCCACTTGGACAAGTCCAGCTATGCTTATTTTTAACTAATGGTTAGATGCTTGACCCCACTGGATCCCCTCCACGACACTCACTTATATGCAAAAACCAAACATCAACACCCATGAAACTCCCATGGCATACTTTCCATTTCTACTAAAATTTGTAAAAGTGTGGGGCGGCTTCAGAACAACCATTCCTGCACCAACAAATACATAGGGATTTTGGCCTTTCTACAACAAGGGTTTTAATTTGGACTTTTCATTCGTAGGAGTTGATGCATCAAGGCAAGAGAGCATTGTTTCCCTTGTCATTGGAACCAACCGCATGATACTAGCCTTTGTTCTAGTACCCACTTTTATATCCCAACTGGAAATACACTTGGGTTTTGTGTGTTAATTTTTGAGTCGTTCCCTTGGGTGAGTACTTTTTCCCACAAGGTAGGCCCTCTAACATAAAAAAAGTGAGCAAACCTATCCATGACTCAATTGATCTTTGTTGAGAAACAAAGAGAGACTACATGTGATAGGTTCCACTCACACTCGCAAGATGTGTTCAATTTTAATTCCAAAATGAAGTGTGGAGGCAATATTTTATGCAACTTAATGTCACCAAAAGACTTTTGATTCTCAAGATCATCGTGAAGTGTGAGAGAAGTGCATACGCCTTTTTAGACAAGATTACTTTGCAAAAATGATTACAAAGCACAAAGGACACATGCTCATTTTAAATCCACAAAGCAAAAGTGAATTATTTTTAGGGCACCAAAAGAAGTGTGAGATTTGATTGTTCAATTGTTAACCTTAAACAAAATCTAGTAAATTTTCCTAAGGTTCTTTTTAATCCGTTTGCCTTGTTCTTTTTAGAGCCCAAATTGAAATTTATTGAGTCCTAAAAGCTTGAAGAGATAAAATCCTTAAACTTGGAATTATAATTGCTTCCAAGAGTGTCTAAAGACACTTGATAAAATAGAGAAATGATGTAATAAGAAGCTTTTCTTTTGTTTCCTCCTCCCCTTTTTGATTTGACTTTAGATGTAAAATTGAAAATTTTAACTCCATAAAAGTTAAGAAACACCTACACTATTGGATAGCTTACGAAATTCTACCCCATTTCAAAAAAAAATCAAAAAATACCTTCATATGACCAAGATATTGTCATTTTAAAACTGACTATAAAAGCACTAAAATAGTGTGCATATGGGCCAAAAGAATGTGTAGAAGCACTAAAAGAATGTGTAGAAGCACTAAAAGAATGTGTAGAAGCACCAAAACAGTGTGCAAAAGCCCTGAAACAATGTGCAGAAGCACTAAAACAATGTGCAAAAGCACTGAAACAATGTGCAAAAGCACTAAAACATTGTGTAGAAGCATCAAAACAATGTACAAAAGCGCTAAAACAATGTGTAGAAGCATCGAAATAGTGTGCAGAAGCATCAAAACAGTGTGCATAAGCATCAAAATAGTGTGTAGAAGTGCTATAATAGGGATTAACAAACAAAACTATCAAAAAATAGCAATTTTTTTTTAAAAAAGTGTTAGAATTATAATTCAAGCCCTCCTAGCGCCAAATGTGTGAACCAAGATCCTAGCACCTGCAAAACACAACAAACACACACATTAGAAGATTAAAATGCAATTTAGAATCTAAGTTCCCCATGAAATCCATTTACAAAGCTTAAATTAGGAAAAGAGATGAAGAACACAATAATAAAGCAATAAAAGAGGGATTGAATCCTAATTAAACAAGCAAACTCTTGATCCCATGGGGGAATTTGTGCCAATTTGATGTGAAAATTGGGCCTTTCCCAACTCCTATGATGCAAGATTGATATGTGATGATGGATGATCCACTTTGTTGAAGATTCAATGAAGCTCCATGATGAAAAACCTACATAACCTAGCTATAAACTTGATAAAATGGATGAAAATGCTAAAGAATGAATATGAATTTGAGTATAGTAAGTTTACTCAAATTGTGGATGCTAAAATGAGGAATGAAGCCTCTTATTTATAGATTGACAAGTTGGGAAAATGTTGAAAATGAAGCAATGTGGGGCTAACTTTCCACCAATAGCAAGGTGAAACTTGTCAAGAGATGGATGGGTGGAGGATGTGCACATTGTGATGAATGTGCCCATAAAAGCAATTAGGTGATATTTGAAATTAGTGAAATGACAAGGTGGAGGGAGAGTCAAATGGAGTAATGGCCACTTGGCTCAATGCAAATGGACATGTAAGATGAAATAAATGCCTTGTTGGAAGGACAAAGTCCACTTGGATTTGAATTCAAATTTGAAGGAATATTCCTCTATTATGCCATGTTGAGAGAAAATAGAGATTTAATAAATGAATTAAATATATTTTCATGTGCAAGTGGAAAAAGCTAGAGGATTTGATGGATTAAGACTAAGATTAATAAGGATTTGATTAATTTAAAGGAGATTAGCTGATTTGACCATTTGACTTAAATTTTTGGATTTAAATAAATCAAAATGAGAAGAAAATGATAAAAGGATTAATTAAATAAATATTTTTGGTTTATTTAATTAAAAGGGGTGATGTTAGATTAAATAAAATAAGATTTTAATTTATTTAATTTAATAAGATGACTTTAGAGATTTAATCAAATAAAATGAATTATTTAATTAAATAGAGATAATTAGATATGATTGATTGATTTAATTAACAAGAGAGAATGACTTAATTAGATAAAATGATTTATTTAATTAAGAGAGGAAAATAGATGAATTTAATCAAATAAATGTATTTGGTTAAATGGCTTACCTGTACATTGACATTTGATGTTGAGTCTAAGAAATCCTACAAGCCAACAAGAAATGATGATCACCTAAATATTCATCGCCCACTCATGCTTGCAATCTAGCATGACAATGTTCACTTTCAGGTAGTTGTTTCTAGGAAAATCATTTTAAATTATATTTTGAAATATGTAGCTAAATCTGAGAAGAAATTAGGAAATTATCTTGATATGTTGAAAACACTTGCAAATGCAAATATAGTTGAGGATAGAGAAATGGTTACATATCAAAAATTCATGATGAATATTCTTGTGGAGCATGACATCTCTACATAGGAGATTTGTTGTATGTTATGAAAATTTCCTTTTCTCACTTCAAGCCAAAAATATGTTTGTTTGAATGTTGGAAAAAGATCATGGTTCCATATAAATAAAGATGATGCTGATGAAGACCTGCCAAAAAATTATATTCATTTCTATATGTAAAGGCCTCCAAAGCTAGCTGGTGTATCCCTAATTGACTCAGTCCACTTATATACACATTCAGAGCTACAGAAAAAGGCTAAATGGAAATTGAGACACTAGCCTGGAATTGTCCTTGTGTACCCATTGTTCAAGACTGTTCCCATTGAAGATACATAAATATTTGAGACATTTTGTTGGACTGAACGTATGTTATACAAACCTTTTTGAAACGTATAGATAGATATAGGTCTTACCAAACAAGAGATCATAGAAAATTGGTTTTTAAAATAGTTGGTTATCATCCTTGGCATGTTAATAGATTTCCAATTGCATCCACAATTGAAGAAGAACATGTCAATGATATTGATGATTTTAACCATCGACGTTCTATGGATGAATATGAATGGGAATTTTTCTCTCAGCTTGGTGCAACTACTAACTTCATTATAAATCAGCTCCAGTTGTTGTGTAGGTGGGACTTTGATATGAAAAATTTATGGAATACAAACCATGTGCCTAAACAACTTCATAATATTTCTTTATAGTTCATCGCATCATCTAGGGCACAACGTGAGCAAGCTATGATACATTTTTTTCCTATAAATACATCATCCCATTAGCTTTCACCAAAACAATAATTGGATCTTCAAATCATCCAGTCTCATCGCATGTAGCCTTCCCCAAAAGACCCTCTCTACATGATCATTCAAGGGATAGTCGGCACTGGAAAATATTTTTTGATAAATTGTATTAGAGGGTATAGGGTATAGCAGTTGAGGGTTTAAGGTTTAAGGGTTGAGGGTTGAGGCTAGATTAAGGGTTGAGGGTTGAGAATTGAGGGTTGAGGGTTTAGTGTATAGGGTAGCTCAGGTAGAGGATAGATGGTTTAAGGTTGAGGGTAGAGGTTTGAGGGTATATGGTTCAAGGATTAGGGTTGAGGGTCCAATATATAGGGTAGAGGGTATAGGGGTTGAGAGATTAGGGCTTAAAGGTTGAGGGTATATGGTTGAGGGTATAAGAGGGTTGAGGGTTTAAGGGTTGAGGCCAGATTAAGGTTTGAGGGTTGAGGGATTAGGGTAGTGAGTTTACTTGGATTTAAGGGTTTAAGGGTTGAGGGATTAGGGTTGAGGGTAGAGGGTATTGGGTTTAGGGTAGAGGGTAGAGGGTTTAAGTATGGTTTAGGGTTTAGGGTATTAGGTTGAGGGTATAGGGTTGAGGGTCTAGGGTATATATAGCTAGGTTTGAGGATATATGGTTGAAGGATTATGGTTGAGGTTCCATTAATATAGAGGGTAGAGGGTATAGGGTTTGAGGGTTTAGGGTTTAACGGTTGAGGGTTGAGGTCGGATTAAGAGTTGAAGGTTGAGGGTTTAATGTATAGGGTAGAGGGTAGAGGGTAGAGGGTAGAGGGTTTAAGGGTTGAGGTAGGTTGAGGGTTGAGGGCATATGGTTGAGGGATTAGGGTTGAGGGATTAGGGGTGTTGGAACAAAAAATCCTTCCCCAATATTCACTGGCCTTTGAAATTGCTTTCCTACATTTCACTAGCATAAAAGGATACCTCAACCCTCAACCCTAATCCCTAAACCCTCAACCCTCAACCTTAAACCATAAATCATCAACCCCTATACCCTCTACCCTATACATTTGACCCTCAAACCTAATACTTCAACCATATGTACCCTCAAACCTATACCCTAAACACTCTACCCACAACCCTTAATCATCAACCCTAAACCCTTAAACCCTCTACCCTCTACCCTCAACCCTAATCCCTCAACGCTAGTATACCCTCAAGTACTTTATACCCTCAACCCAATACCCTAAACCATTAACCCTATACAATCTTCAACCATAATCAATTGCCTATTAGCAAGTGCATCCACTAATATGTTAGCTAGTTCCCTATAGCAATTGATCATAATTTTAAACAAAGAAAAATGAGGAAGAAGAGATAGTATATGTCCCAAAAAATAATTCAAGTGTTAGTTTTCAGAAGCCTTCCTTGATAGGGAATTAACCACCATTGATGAATAACCTCAATGAGGATATGTAAATTTTTATTCTTCAAAGCCATGTCTATTGTAAATATACTTCTATTGTGGCACTAAGCTAACAATGTAAGAATATCTAGGTGAGTAGGTAACTACTATTGGATGTGTCTTTTCACTACCCAAGTATCTTAATCCTTGCAAGGTACATCATACTAACAATCTCCCTTAAGAGAGATAAAACCAAAAAAATTCTAAAGTGATATTTTTGAATTTCTAGCCTCGCATAGGCTCCCTTATCATTGTACATGTGTATACAAGCATTATTCAAACACTAAAATAATCAAAGGATTTTACTAGATATAAGAAGGATATCCATTGAAATAGAAAATATTGATAAATTGAGAGAAAAAGAGAGATGAATCCTTAAATGTATAGGTTCTATCAAAGAATCATATATATTTTTATCACTATCAACAATAAAAATAATATTAAGTTTGTAGTTAGTGTTGAAACCATTTAAAAAATTTATTGTCACTCCTAACAAGTAATATTAAGCCTTATTATTCAAACCACTCAATTAATTAAACCATTTAAGCCTTGAATACATGCTATATATATATATAGATATCAATAAGGCCAAGAAGGTATACATAATGTCTTGAAAATGTCATATAGTGTTATAAGGTATACAATGTCATATATGCATTTGATGAATGTCTAAATAAATTCATATAGGAATACAATTGTAGACATTGGTAAAATTCATAATGGCTGAAACTAATATAAACCACCAAATAAGGCCCTTGGTCATAACACTAAAGTGAATTCCCTATCTGAAGTGTTCCCATAGTAGCACATGGCATGTTTCCAAGACAATTCTATATCGAAGAGAGTCTCACCATAGTCTAATCGATGTGAGTAGAAAGGGTTGCTATGAAATGTAGATGAGACTCCTGAATGTCTAAGAGACATTCAAATGTCTTCTTGCTAGCCTAAAGAATGATATGCCTAAGAGATGTGGACATGTCGAGGATAAAATCTAACATGTCTCACTGACAAATTATATGGAGCATCAACATTTAGGAAATAGAAAAATATCTTTCAGACATCAAGAGATTATCATAAAATAAATGATAGGTCACTAGTAAAACAACTTGAACAAATGACAATGTTGAAAAGACATCAGCATATCGAGGAGAGAAGTAAGAGAGTCTCTTCAACATTCAAGGAGAAAAATATCAATGAGACATAGAGACATTGAATAGAGATTAGAAAATATCTCGTCGACATCCTAACAAGGATATAACGAGGAGACACAGTAGTATAAAGCAGATAGTATCAAAAGTCTCCCTAACATCCTAGAACAAGTGTAAACACATGTTATCGATGAGACTAAGAGACATCAAAGAGACCCGGTGATCACGGGTCTCCTTGACATGACAAAGTGACATAGAGATCATCAGCAAGTAATACCACTGAAGGAAGAGATAAGGATAAGTCAAAGAGACATAGGCTTGTTGGCGAGAGATATCAGCCAGTCTCATAGAAAAAAAGGGGACCATAAGGGAAGCAACTAAAATGTAAATATTGAAGAGACCCTACAACATCAAAGAGATAAAACTAAATGTCTCTTAGATGCTTCTCAAAATATGGTCAAGGATATATCGAAGAGAGATATATAGACATTGTGATTAAAGTCTCTTCGATAAAATATAAACTAATTATCACTGGATTGAGTTGACTGATGAATTCATCGAAGAAACAACTGCTATTAATGTACAAGTTGATAGGAATGGTGGCGTGAACGCCATTTGTGAACTAGAGTTGGCTCGAGCATGTTGAATTTTGATAAATACATCCTCTAAGGAATTGAAATTCACTGTGAATTGTGGCTAAGTATCCAGAGGATGGAGTTGGACGAAGTTAAGCATCTCAAAATTTCTAGCATTCATTCAAGTAAGTACATCTTGGCTTAGTTGAACATAATTTTTCAAAGATATCTTGAAGTATAGCATAGTTAGGGTTAAAATGGATAAAACCCCAAAGAAAACAAGAGAAAAGAGGCAAAAAATAGAAAGTAGGCCACTTAATCAAGACTTAATAGAGCAGTGTCCCAGGTCTAGGCCAAAATCAAGGAGAATAGCTCAATTAAACCAATCATGTGAGATCCTAGAGGACAAGCATAAGAAATTGGGAGATGTGTGGACTTCATATAGGGGCTATGACTTGTTCATCTATTACTATAGGAAGAAGTACAGATATAGCCTAGTTTCAAACCCATGGAATTTGAATCTACAAAAACTTGTGATGCCAAATGTTTTTGTGAATGTAAAACTAATTAAAGCACTGGTAAAGAATTATAATCCCAAAAAGAGCCAGCAATTCACTTACACAATGGGTCACAGTTTATTATTATAACACGAGATTATATTTGTATGGTTTTCCAATTGGACAACTCCCTAAAGATGAAATTGTGGATGAGAGACTTGTTGGAAGAGTATTGTTGTATGGATACAAACTATAAGAGGTGGAAGCTACCTCTAGATAGCCCTAAAGGTCCAGGGAATCAACCTAGTATATTTTCTAGTGATGAAAGGCCCACATTCTCTATAGATTTGTTTGAAGAATACTATCAATACACATACTATTCAACTAGCCAAGTACTGGGAGTTGATGCCCCTGATAACATGACTATAGCTCCCATGGTTTTGGCTATAGACATTCAAAGCCAAGATTCCAGGCCCTATGACTATGTAGAGTATCTATCTTAGGCCATTAATAGTGCTCTTAATGCTATTAAGAACAACAATGAAGCTATTTGCTTCAAACACTATTTGCTTCTTATACATATGATACTATATGGACAAGTGATGGGAATATAGGGAGAAGAGTTGAGAATAAAATATTTGGATAGTGATGGTAATTCTAGACCAGTGCAAATGTGGACATTAGTCTGGGATAGTACATGTGGGAGATCCCACTACCTATACTTCGACGAACATTTTTTCAAACCCTTATACAAATTACTTGGGAACAAATGTGACTATAATCTATCCCTAGAAGTATAGAGGTTCCTCTAACCAAAGGAGAAGGGTCATGATGGAAAAATAAATCACAATTGGGAAGATTGGTATGCATTTTCAGATTGTACTGTCATTAGAGTATATGGATTTGAGGTAGCACCATATTTACTACCTATGACTATGCCAAATAAGGTTGCATACCTGGAGATCATAAGACAATTGTCTTACTCATCCTTCGTGTATTTGAAAAGTTATGGAAGGAAAACTTTCATGCCTTCCAATCTTCATTTTGGTGACTTCACTATTATTATTGATATATAGTATGACTTGGTTGGTAGCAAGCTATATTATTATGGCTTGTCGGTAGGAAACAAGAGAAAAAAATTTGACCATGAGCATTTCATCTATGATGCCAAAATTTCTCAAAAACTCAAAGGATATGAGCATGAGTTCCATGTCGATGATGTGATCAAGAACTGTGAGGAAAGTCAAGTGATAATGAGGATAAATGCATACAATAGAATTTTTATGGCTAAGGCTTGGAGAATGAATAATAGCCCAACTTATGTGGAATATTTTCATGAAATTTGAGATCCTATGGAAAGAGTTGAGCAATTGCTTTTGCATGAAGAAGAAATAATAAAGGATGTACCTCTAGTGGCATTCGAGAAGAGAAGAAATGTTGGCTCTAGAAGGAAAGTAGAAAATATAACACCACTAGGCCATCTGTCACCACAACCTACTCTAGAGGTAAGCTTCTCAAGTGACACCCCAATCATGGTTGAAGATGATACTGAAGGGGAAGAAGAGGTCACATAGATTAACACTCCTATTATTCCCCAATATGAAATGCCACTAGAAAGGAGTATTATTACCTTTGAAGCTTCCAATGAGCTATTTGATAATGTGAGGCACCGTTCTAGTTAGGAATTCATTGTAGACGATGCATTTTTCCAAACTTCTGAATTTAAGACTTTCATCTATGAGTATAAGGGAAAGGTGGTAAGGCAAAGGATAAAATGCATTGACTCTGAAAAGTAAGCATATGCTTTGAAAGGGGTTCAACATAAAATTGATAGAGAGATGAAGAACATGATTGCTGAGAGAGGAAGAGCATTATTGCAAGAAGTTGGGATTATGCTCCTTCTAGGGTAGTATATCAATTTAGCCATTATGATTGACAACTTTCTAAAGAGAAAGAATAAAACCTTGCACTTGATAGATGAAGCTGGTGATAAGATCTATACTAGATTAGGATATAATCCTGATAATACTACTTTATAGATATGGGCACTTTATCTGCCAAGCAAAAAGCCTTCCCTTGTTGATCATGATCAAATTTATGGACATCTTTTGGTACAAAGGGTAGGAGAGATAGATCCTATGGAAACTACTCGCATCAATATAAATGTGGCCAAGTTCACCAAGGCTCAAATTAAAAAATTGATAAGGGATAACAAGGGACTGATAGAAGAGAATGAAAGGCTAGAATAGGAGTTGATCAACTACAAAGATAGATTGCCTTCTTCCTCAGGGCTTTACTCTCCACTAGTTGAGCATGAAAGAAAGCTTCTAGAAGCAATATCAAAAACTACCTACTAGAAACACAAACATGAGAAATTTCAGAAGGAACAAGAGGATTTAAAAGGAAGGCTCAAGACCACCATCTTTCAAATGGCATCAAAGATAGTCTGCATGATATTTGAAGAGGATATCATGGGGAAGGAGGTGGATGAGGCGATTGAAGATTCCAGATGCGCATGTAGTGCCCTTAAGGAGGTAAACAATACCTTCATTGATCTCATCCCAAAGAAGGATAAACTGGAGTTTCTTGAAGAATATCGACCAATTGCACTTTTTAATACTGTTTACAAAATTTTAGCCATTTAGTAGTGGCTAATATAGTTAAGAATATTTAACTAGATATAATTGTAGAGGAAAAAATAGGTTTAATCCTAGGAAGGTCAATCTTAGATGGAGTAGTAATTTCCCAAGAGGCCATTCACTCAATACATAAAACAAAAATATAGTCTATGTTGATAAAACTAGATATTAGGAAAGCATATGAAAAACTTAATTGGAGATTTTTGTTCAAGGTCTTACAGGCATTTGGCTTTCATAAAGGATGGCTAAATTGGATCTTTGAATGGATTTCCTATCCCAGGTACTTGGTTCTTATAAATAACTCCCTAGAAGACTTCTTTAATGCTTCTTAAGATCTCAGACAAGGGGATCCATTGTCTCCATTTCTTTCCATTATCATGGTCAAGGACTTTAGGAGATCTTTCTCCAAGGCTTGGCTTGATGGTTGTGTGGCAGGGATTCAAACAACTCGTGGTATGCTATAGATTACACATCAATAGTTTGTTGAGGACACATATTATTTGGTTTAGCTTAGGAAGTTGAAGTAAGAAATTTCAAAAATATTTTGGACCAATATTCATTGGCATCAGGGCAGGAAGTCGGTGAAGAAAAGTCAGAAGTTTTCATTGTCAACACAAACATTACTAGATAAATGTGCATCTTAAGAATTCTAAAATTTATAAAGATGATTTTTCCTTGCAAGTATTTTGGGTTTCCTTTCGCAAAGGGTGTGTTACCAGGGAAGCTTTGGAACCCCATGTTGGATAGGGAAAAATATAAAATTGCAATGTGGAAGTATAGATGGCTCTTATAGGATGGAAGGTTCACTATGCTCAAGTTAGTAACTGTTGTAATTTTGATTTATATTATGTATAACCTTCCCTTATCTATCCAACCAACAAAGAAATCAATCAAAAAATGAGGACCTTCTTTCCGAAATGTAGCTCTGAGCAACACAAATACCCCCTGATCAAGTGAAAACATATATGTGAATGGAATGAGGTAGATGATGTAGGTCTAAAGAATTTTCTCAAGTAGAACAAGTTGTTGGGAGAAAAGTTGGTTTGGTCGATACATACAAAGCATGATCTCAAATGGGTCAAGATTCTAAAGGTGAAATATTTGGATAAAGAAGACAAAAACATTTTCACTACAAAAACACTTCCGAGTGGTTCAAGGATATGAAACTTTATTAGAAGTAGTAGAGATTTGATTCTTAGGCACTAGACATGGGAAGTCAAGAATGGACACACAAGACTATTCTAGGAAGATTTTTGGGAAGGACATCAAAAACTTGCTGATAGGGGGGATTTAACAGGAGAAAAAATCATCACAAAACAACTTTGGCATGACAAACTAAGGGATTACATGTCAACTACATTAGAAAATGGTGGATTCTCACATCAGTGGAAAAGCATAAGAGGCCTTGGTTTGGATAATATGATGGTTGAAGCTTATAAAGTTGTATTAAATTATCATTTTTTTTCCTTCAGACAAGGCCAGGATAAGCTAAGGTGGAATGCTTCTCCATTTTGGGAATTACAACATGAAAGATGGATATAGAGTTTTGTGTTGGAACAACATGGAAGATGTCAGGTTAGCGATCAATTTGTGTTGGAACAAAGACTTCCTTCCAAAGGTAGGAATATTTACATGGTCCACTTCTCAGCGCAGGGTCCTCATTGTAGATAGATTTAATAGAATGGGATATGTGGGTCCTACTAGATTCATACTTTGTAAGCAAGATGAAGAATTTGGGGATCACCGCTTTCTTAATTGTCCATTTTCTATGAGTTGTTGGCATTGGATTAGTGCCAAGATGTAATGGTAATATGTGTTTCTAAAAACTCTTTTGGATATGCTCAAATGTTGGCGTTCCCTTCACAAAAAGGCTATGCTTGGTAGCCTTTGGATCACAAGCCCCTCGGTGTTAGTATGAGAGATTTGGAAGGAAAGAAACATGCATCTCTTCCAAGGTAGAGAAATGTCAAACCCGTCATTTTTAAACAAGGTTCAGGCAAGCATTGTTGAGGTGGTTAATTTGAGGGTAGAAGATCGAAGTCACAAAAAACAAACTTCACAGTTTGGGATGCTGATATGCACAAGAATTGGGATGGTTTGAAGACCCCAACCTTTTTTGGGGAGGGTGGAATAAAAATCAAGAATCCACAAAGATGGTGCATTGGGAGCCTTTGGACGCTGGGTGGTATAAGTTGAAATTTGATGGTGTGGCTAAGGGAAGCCCAATATTTTGGGGGCTGGATGTATTGTTCAATATTGGAATGGAAAGGTCATTGGTAGGATGGTCAAACATCTTCCTGTTGGAACCAACAATGCAAAAAAGTTTACTAGTGTTAATCCTTGGCCTCAAACTATGTCATGAACTAAACATTTAAAACATAATAATCGAAGGAGATTCTTCTTTGGTAATCAATGGGATAAGATCAAGGAGTTTGGGGAATTGGAATTTTAGGAGTGAAATTAGACATTGCACTAAAATTGTTAGAGGGTCTTGAGCTTGTCATGATCAATCATATTATAAGAGAAGGAAATATGGAGGCCAATTACCTCTCCAACCTAGGAGCTAATGGTAGATCGATAAAGGAAAATTTCAATCTCTACAATAAGGGAGCATCAATTATATGTTAAAGTAGATATATTTTTGAGAGGTTGGGTAGGAAACTTTCCACAGCTATAGTTGTGGAAAGTCTAGTAGCAAGACAAGGCTCTCAGTGGACATTGCAGGATAAATTTTCAACTAGCATTGGCTTGATCTTTAGATTCCAACATTGTAATTAAAATATAAATGTGCTTTCCACAAACAATGTTGTGCAAAGTAGTGATTTTTGTGATGGGATTGGATAGGCATGGGTTGGTAGTGTTATATTGTTTCAAACTCCTTTCAATCAACTTGAGTGGTTGATAATTCATATTCGTAGTGGTGGGAATGGTATGTTTTGAGCTTGCCAGGGTGGATGTTTACATAGACATGGAAAGTCACACTTTGTGTGCCACCTTATCGATCAACAATGTTGGCTAATGATGAGCTCAGGATATGCTCATAATTTGAGTATGATGATGTACTTTTAATATCTCTACTTTTACTACTAATGGATGTTTTAACTCATTTATTAAAGACTCTTTATCTAAAATGGGTAGTATCCTATAGCAATATATTCCTACATTCCTGCAGCCTAAACATCTCCATGTGTCTTATTAATTACCCTGTTTTGACTTCCCGAGCAACTGATATAATGCATATGGTTTTTGAATAATGGGGTAGATTTAATATGTGATTAATGAATGGATCATGTTGTTTGCCACAAATGCTTTCTTTCACCTCTGTCGCCTTGTGCATCACAAGTTGTTGAAGGGAGCATGAACGAGTCAAGTGCAGCAGACTTCAGCTTTGCAGTAAAGTCCATTTGCAGCACGGTGTCGAGAAAGTTGTTCTGGCAAAGACTCTCTATTTGGGTCATTGGGAAGAAACTTAATGATCATTAATCTAGAAAGAGTGGAATGCTAAATTATCTGGATCATGTTGAACGAATATGTTATCATTTATGAGAAGTCTCTTCCTCGGTTTCAGGATTCATTTATGTCCACATCTTTCTTTGTTAAGTTAGGTAGTTAGTTTTTTTTTTGGTTTAAATAAGTGTTCCTCCTGCGCGAGTGAGCAAGCATATGGGAATAGCAAGCATAGCATGTAAGAGTTAGTATGATAAGAAGAGGAAAAATATGTACTATGATAAAAGATAGAGTTTTGTGTTAGTTTTCAAATGAGCAGAATAATGTATACCATTCTGAGTTATGAATAAAAGCTGATGATACATAATTAGTTGATGCTTGCTAAGGGGGCCCACTTAGTAAGTATCTGTAGTGTAGACACCTAAATTTGGACACTTAATTTATCCAAATTTATCCCTTTTCATCTAAGCTTCCCCTTATCCGCATTAATTAAGTAACATCACTATTATTTAATTAATCACTCTAAAGTTCTTCTAATCCCTAAGGTATCTGGTTAAATAATTAAATACCTTCCCCTTTCATCAAATAAATTAAATAAATATTCCATTTATTTAATTCCTCACATGTAACATCCTCCATCTTTTATTATCTAATCTTAATCCTTCTTCTAATATCATCATTAGGATGTGCACATGCCTAATCCTTGATTAGGAGGTGTCACATCCTCCAACTTTTGCAAGCTTGGCCTCTAATCTCTTAGCCACCTAACCCCTTCCTAAGCCCCTCATCAACTTGTCTAATCACCCCTTTAGTCAACTCTTCCCATCCCCAAGGAATTTTAATTCCTTTTGTCTTCCCAAAGTCCTTTGAGGAATTTTTAATTCCACTCTCATCTTTCAAGGATATTAAATTCCTTTTCTCTTCCCCATGTCCTTTATGACATGTGTCCTTGGTCAACCTTATTAAAGGCCTTCCCCTTTTGGACAAGGCACTCCACTTCCCCATGTGAATTTTTAATTCACTTTTAATTCCCCAATGCACTCAAAAGGAATTTTTAATTCCTTCACCTTTTCCCACATGTCCTCTCTTCATTCTTTATTCTTTCCCATCTCCCCATGAGGATATTTGAGGAATTTTTAATTCCCCACATGTCCTCTCACCCACATGGGGACAATGACCTCCTTTATGAGGAGATCTTGTCTAATCCCAAGGTACTTTGTACCCCCCCTCCATGTCATGTACTATCCTTCCACCTCATGTCCAGTTCACCTTTTAGGGCTATATCACATGCCACATGTCAAGATGTGAGGGCTTGTGAGTTCTCAACTCACCTTGGCCCTACATCTTGATCATTGGTGGCTCAATCTTGGCCATCCATCTCTTCTAGGAATTCTCAAAATTCCTATAAATACCCCCTCTTTTCTGTCATTTTGGGAGAGATCATTTTGCTAGCCAAACTCTTGCATTTTTATTTCTCAATCTACACTTAGCCATTTTCATGCTTTCATCCATTTCCATCCATCCTCACATCATCATCTAGCTTGCATATCTTTCCATCCAAGGAGCATACACATTGAAGATCGAAGGGCCAACCAAAGGATCGATTGGACACAAGGTATAAAGTTTCATTTGTTGTTTTTATCTTGTGTTGATTCCAACTTAGGCTAATCTTGAGGTGTAGGTTGTTTTGGTGTTTATTTGCACTCTTTAGTTTGTTGTTCATTTTCTAACACATATATTCGACCTATCACATGTAGTTAGTTAGTCGCTTATTTTTTGTTGATCATAAGTTAGATTTTGTTCTTGAAGTTTCTATGAAAACCCAGTCTTATATTCTTCCTGCAGCATCGGGAATCCATCCCTATGTTTTTTCCTGCAACATAAGGCCAGTTCATAGTTTGTTTCTTAGTTATAGTTGTTATGGTTTCTGTTTTGATTAAGTTTAGAAGGATTCACATTACATTGAGGTGTAGCATAAGTAGAATTCCTTTCACGCATTTATTTATGGTAAATCATGACTAAAACTGATTCTTAGTGCACATACAGTGTGTCTCCATTTCAAGTATACGTTCCCTGGTTTGACAAAGTAAATGAACGACCATAAGAAGATGTTAGTCGCCTACTGGAATGTCCAATTCCTAGGTTAGGATTTTCTGTGACTTTTATATCCTTTTGTGGGTGGGACCAACCAACTTTGGGTGGCATAATTCTTTGGAGAATTCAATATTCATAGTCTAATCAAATAAATGTTCCCTTCTATGATTTTGAGCATGGGTCATATGAAATCCAAATTGGGAGGGTGGCAAATATTTTCACATCAACGAAAGTAATTATTTTTAGGCCTCTACAAGTGTGAAATGGGGGTTTCACACTAATTATAGGTTGGCTTGGAAAATGGGAACACACAAATAGGTGCATAATGCATTAAAAATGATTTTAATTTGACTATTATAAGGTGTTTAAAGTTTTTAATGATGAAAATGGATAGAGGTTCAAGGTTTATTATGCGTACATTTGTGGATATACTGATGAGCATTGGTGTTGATACACACATTCAATTAGAGAGCACATAGGAAATGTATTTCAAAGGAAATGTGAAAGGCCATATATTGAAGTGGATACTCCTCAATGATGATTCCCTAACCTTGGTGGCAGTAAAGATCATTTTGGGTAATGGTTTTTTGGAGGATGGTTAGGCTTATCGGGTCGATGCCAATATTTTTTCATGGTTTTTGATGATTCTTTTGGACATTAGCACTCCTAAAGTCGTGGTCGAGAAAATGGCGAGGAAATTGTTTAAGGCTAATTTGTTGGTAGGGTTGAATGATCTAGAGGATTTTTTGTCAATTTTGAAATTCTC
The DNA here is from genome assembly GCA_007258455.2 of Sequoia sempervirens. Classification (NCBI taxonomy): domain Eukaryota; kingdom Viridiplantae; phylum Streptophyta; class Pinopsida; order Cupressales; family Cupressaceae; genus Sequoia; species Sequoia sempervirens. The sequence goes on from VDFB02037265.1 coordinate 39,862, forward strand.
CATTTTCCTCCAGTTTTGATATCATAAAAGAATGTCTAGGATACTGACTCCAATGCAACTCAAATAGAGTCAATCAGAGTCCTGGAGCTCAAGATATATATGGTCAAACCTCTAGTCAACTCTCAAAACCTGACCAGAAAAAGGGAAAAAAAAGTCATCAAAACTGGTCAAAGTCAGTACCATTGTGAGGTGCTCATCATCACGGTTCTAGCAGAGATTGTTTTACAGAAAATGAGGTCCATATGGCGAAGTTATGAAAGGCCAAAGATTGGGTCAAAATTGTCTCCATGACATCAGCACCCAATCAACTCAAAAGCCAATCAGCCCTTGACACACGACATCACCTCCTCCCTCCAAGTGGCAAAAATTTATAGGAAAAAATAAATAAAATAAAATTTATATTTAATAAAAATATCTAAGATGGGCCCCACCCATCCATGTGGTGGCCCACTTTTGAAGGGGAACGCATCCCCCTCTTTTAGGGGAAAAGATAAAGGGAGGGGAGTGTGGTGGGACCACCACCCCCCTATAAAATGCCTATAAATCCTCTTTAAAATTAGACTTATTTTTGCTATTTCAAGCCTAAAAATTAGGCCATTTTTATGATTTGAAACCATAAAAATACTAAACCCCTTTTCTACGAGAATATTAGGAATATTATTCCTAAATTAAGGAGCTTATTCAAACTGCATCCCCAAATTAATAGGGAATAAATCCCTTTGTAACCATTCAAAAGGAAAATTAAATTATCTTGAGGGGATATTATCCTTCCAAGAATCATAAGAAGGGGATATTATTGGAATTTTCTCTATGTAAGGGAGATTGGGTAGTTAATTGGTTTTACACCAATCTTGAAAAATAAATATAATATAAAAAGGGGTAGAATGGGGAGTGTGAGGTCAAGTGATTTTGGAATAATTTTACAAGAGATTATTTTCCTTGGAGAAATTATTGTAATTCTGTGCTTGTGGAAGCTTGGTTCCACACACTTTGGAGGTACAATTTGAATATTTCTTTGTAAAACAAGGGGAGGTTCTGGCGATGAATGTAACTGAATTTCTGGAGGAATAATTGGATCTATCCACTCAATTTAAGAGGGGCCCAGAGACATAGTCCTTCTAAACGATGAATTCCATTATCAATTTCATTTGCACTCTCTTTTTCTCTCTCATTGATTTTTTTCCTTAATCTCTTTGTAATTTCATTAATTTAAATTCATTGACTGTTAAGTATTAATTAAGCACTTTTGGTTTGTAATTGTTAATGTAAGCAATTGAAGCAATTGTCATAGATCCGTAAAATAGATCAAACTGGTATCAAAGCTATGTTTTGACTAGTATTGTAGATTTGAAAGATTACATGCTCAAAGCTTCAACAAGGCAAAGGAAAACTTGAAGAATACAATCTTGAGATCGGGAAACGAAGAATTTTGCCAAGAATGGATGAAACTAAAGTTGGGAAAGAATCGAGCAAGAGCTTGATGATAAGTATTTCCAACGAATCTTCCCTGAAATGAAGGCTATGGTGGAAGAGTTGTATGTGGAAAAGAAGAAGCACGAAAAGGGTGATTTGTTGAAGCAAGAAAAGAAGGAAGATCAAAAGGACAAAGGGGGAAAATATCCAGAAGCTCCATATCCTCCATCTTCCCCTTCTTCTACATCTTCCCCTTCTTCTTCTTCTTCCTCTTCTACTACTGTTAATCTTTTCAAAAGCAAGTCTAAGCCTATTACTAAACTTGATGTAAAATTTGAGTTGCCTAAGTATTGTGGTGAGTTAAATGTCAAAAAGTTAGATGATTGGATCCAGTAGGTAGAAGTCTATTGTAGGACTCAGGAGGAAATTGCTCACCATGGTAAGGTCAATATGACTTGAATGGAATTTATTGCTGCCCTTAAAAAAAAATTATCCTTTAGGTTATATGCAACAATTAACCATGAATTGGAAAACCTTTAGGCAAGGTAAGGGTCAGTCTATCCAAGATTACACTCATGAGTTTAGAAAACAAGCTATTTATTTAAATGTTCTATTGTATACTTAGGATGCATTACTCAAGTACATAGGTGGTTTGCATTCTTACCTAAGACATACTATTCTAATGTTGAGTCTTAATAATTTGAATGAAGTGTTAGTCCAAGCAACTCATTTAGAGTCAAGGGTAAGAACACTTTAAGTGATAATTTCTCAAAGAAACCATCTAAGACTGAGGGGAAACCTAAGGGTAAAGATAAAGGAAAAGAAAAAAGGATAGCCACAATAAAGAAAGAGGGTGAAAACCCACCTATTCTCATTGTAAGAAAGAAGGACATGAAGACTCTAAGTGTTGGAAACTACATCCATAACTTAGGCCAAAGAGGTACGGCGGAAACAAAGGGAAGCAGAAGATAGCAATTGTAACACAACAAGATCTTGGATCTAATTCTGGGGATGAGATGAAGATAACCGCCATTGAGATTCAAGGTAAAAACAAAGTTATATCTCTGGAATCTGAATCAATTATTTCTACAAGTACAAGTAAGCAACCTAAGGTAGATAAGCAGAGGAATGAACTATTTCATATCCGTTTGATAACTAAACACACTAAGGTTGATACTTTATTTGACACGGGTTCAAATTTAATCTCATTTCTGAAGAGGTTGTTAAAAAGATAAATCTAACTACAAATCCTCATCCAAAACCATACCCTTTGGGATGGGTTTATAATGATGCATGATTACAAGTCACTAAACAATGTAAGGTTAGTTTTGCAATCACTACAAACTTTAAAGATGAGGTTGTAGCGGATGTTGGACCTTTAGATATTTGTGGACTTGTGTTAGGAAGTCCATATTTGTACAACCGTAAAGCTATCTTCTTTTGGGAGGAAAAAAAGTATCACCTATTTACGGATGGGATTGAATATAATGTACGTGAACATAAAGTCAAAACTAGTCTTGCATTAGTTAATGTTGGTCAGATGAAAAGATTAGTGAACTCTAGTAAAAAATTTGTGTTAATGCTTGTTAAGGCCAAAGAAGATGAAGCATATGAGGCATTTAAAGGAAGTGATCCTAAACATAAGGCTGAATTGGTCAAAGTTGTTTCCACTTATGATGACTTGTTTCACGAACCAAAAGGATTGCCTCCTAAAAAAGCTATTCAACATGAAATTCAATTGCAGCAGGATGCACCACTACCTAATATTGGCATGTATCGTTTGTTTGTCATGCAAAATGAAGAAATCAAAAGGAAAGTTCAGGAGCTCATCGACAGAGGAGTGATTCATCCAAGAACATCACCTTGTGGTTCTCTGATCACTTTGGTTCCAAAGAAAGATGCAACATGGAGGATGTGCATCTACTTCAAGGAACTAAACAAAATCACCATAAAAAACAAGTATTTGCTTCCTAGAATTGATGACTTGCTTGATCAGCTTAAGCATGCAATTTATTTCTCTAAATTAGATTTGCGAAGTGGTTATCATCATATTAGAATTGCAAAGGATGATATTTGGAAAACTACTTTCAAGACAAAACAGGGACTTTATGAATGGTTGGTTATGCCCTTCGGGCTTACCAATGCACCTGCCGCATTCATGTGAGTCATGAATGACATCTTTCATCCTTACATTGACGATTTTGTTATTGTGTATCTTGATGATATCCTAGTTTCTAGCAAGTCTTGGGGAGATCATGTAAGTCATGTTAATTTTTTTTTTGATGTACTAAGAAAAGAAAAACTCTATGTAAAGATGTCTAAATGCGAGTTTGCAAAGAAATCTCTTGTGTACTTATGTTATATCATAGGGAATAGTCAATTGAAAGTCGACCCTGTGAAGGTTGAGGCAATTGTAAACTGGCCTAAGCCAAGTACTATAACTGAAGTCAGAAGTTTTTTGGGTGTTGTCCAGTACTAGAGGAATTTTATTGCAAACTTCTCCTTCATCGCATCACTGTTGCATGCATTAACAAGTACAAAGATAAATTTTCAATGGGGAGGATGACAATAGAAGGCCTTTGACACACTGAAAGAAAAGTTAAGCACCGCACCAGTCTTGGCTCTACCATATTTGCACCAACCATTCGAGATCAAAACAGATGCGAGTGGATTTTCCATGGGAGCAATATTGACACAAGGAGGTAAGCCGATCTGTTACCACTCTAAAACTTTTTCTAGCACAGTAAGTAATTATCCAACTTAGGATAAAGAACTTTACGCTTTAGTACAGAGTGTTAAGCACACTGAAAGAAAAGTTAAGCACCACATTAACAAGTACAACGATAAATTTTCAGTGGGGAGGATGACAATAGAAGGCCTTTGACACACTAAAAGAAAAGTTAAGCACTGCACCAGTCTTGGCTCTACCATATTTGCACCAACCATTTGAGATCAAAACATATGCGAGTGGATTTTCCATGGGAGCAATATTGACATAAGGAGGTAAGCCGATCTGTTACCACTCTAAAACTTTTTCTAGCATAGTAAGTAATTATCCAACTTACGATAAAGAACTTTACGCTTTAGTACAGAGTTTTAAGAAATGGAAACATTATATAATGTGAAAGGAAATGGTAATCCATACTGATCATTAGCCATTACAATATCTGCATTCACAAACTAAGCTACAACAAAGTAGGCATTTTCAGTGGATGGGATTTTTACAACAGTTTCACTTAGTTATTAAGTATAAGAAAGGAGCCCATAACAAAGTAGCAGATGTGCTTTCTAGACCTCCAGTTTCTAATGCTTTGATAATCCTTAAAAATAGTTCTATGATTCATGCAAGTTTTGAAGAACAATATGCTACTGATGAAAATTTTAAGGATATCTATGCAACTCTAATCCAAGGAAAACAAGTAGAAGAAAAGGATTACTATGTGCATGATAAACTCTTGTATCACTTATGAAAATTATGAATTCCAAGAATGAA
>VDFB02037265.1:44867-84941 GCA_007258455.2 Sequoia sempervirens
CATTGAGGTGTAGCATAAGTAGAATTCCTTTCACGCATTTATTTATGGTAAATCATGACTAAAACTGATTCTTAGTGCACATACAGTGTGTCTCCATTTCAAGTATACGTTCCCTGGTTTGACAAAGTAAATGAACGACCATAAGAAGATGTTAGTCGCCTACTGGAATGTCCAATTCCTAGGTTAGGATTTTCTGTGACTTTTATATCCTTTTGTGGGTGGGACCAACCAACTTTGGGTGGCATAATTCTTTGGAGAATTCAATATTCATAGTCTAATCAAATAAATGTTCCCTTCTATGATTTTGAGCATGGGTCATATGAAATCCAAATTGGGAGGGTGGCAAATATTTTCACATCAACGAAAGTAATTATTTTTAGGCCTCTACAAGTGTGAAATGGGGGTTTCACACTAATTATAGGTTGGCTTGGAAAATGGGAACACACAAATAGGTGCATAATGCATTAAAAATGATTTTAATTTGACTATTATAAGGTGTTTAAAGTTTTTAATGATGAAAATGGATAGAGGTTCAAGGTTTATTATGCGTACATTTGTGGATATACTGATGAGCATTGGTGTTGATACACACATTCAATTAGAGAGCACATAGGAAATGTATTTCAAAGGAAATGTGAAAGGCCATATATTGAAGTGGATACTCCTCAATGATGATTCCCTAACCTTGGTGGCAGTAAAGATCATTTTGGGTAATGGTTTTTTGGAGGATGGTTAGGCTTATCGGGTCGATGCCAATATTTTTTCATGGTTTTTGATGATTCTTTTGGACATTAGCACTCCTAAAGTCGTGGTCGAGAAAATGGCGAGGAAATTGTTTAAGGCTAATTTGTTGGTAGGGTTGAATGATCTAGAGGATTTTTTGTCAATTTTGAAATTCTCCATTTTCCTCCAGTTTTGATATCATAAAAGAATGTCTAGGATACTGACTCCAATGCAACTCAAATAGAGTCAATCAGAGTCCTGGAGCTCAAGATATATATGGTCAAACCTCTAGTCAACTCTCAAAACCTGACCAGAAAAAGGGAAAAAAAAGTCATCAAAACTGGTCAAAGTCAGTACCATTGTGAGGTGCTCATCATCACGGTTCTAGCAGAGATTGTTTTACAGAAAATGAGGTCCATATGGCGAAGTTATGAAAGGCCAAAGATTGGGTCAAAATTGTCTCCATGACATCAGCACCCAATCAACTCAAAAGCCAATCAGCCCTTGACACACGACATCACCTCCTCCCTCCAAGTGGCAAAAATTTATAGGAAAAAATAAATAAAATAAAATTTATATTTAATAAAAATATCTAAGATGGGCCCCACCCATCCATGTGGTGGCCCACTTTTGAAGGGGAACGCATCCCCCTCTTTTAGGGGAAAAGATAAAGGGAGGGGAGTGTGGTGGGACCACCACCCCCCTATAAAATGCCTATAAATCCTCTTTAAAATTAGACTTATTTTTGCTATTTCAAGCCTAAAAATTAGGCCATTTTTATGATTTGAAACCATAAAAATACTAAACCCCTTTTCTACGAGAATATTAGGAATATTATTCCTAAATTAAGGAGCTTATTCAAACTGCATCCCCAAATTAATAGGGAATAAATCCCTTTGTAACCATTCAAAAGGAAAATTAAATTATCTTGAGGGGATATTATCCTTCCAAGAATCATAAGAAGGGGATATTATTGGAATTTTCTCTATGTAAGGGAGATTGGGTAGTTAATTGGTTTTACACCAATCTTGAAAAATAAATATAATATAAAAAGGGGTAGAATGGGGAGTGTGAGGTCAAGTGATTTTGGAATAATTTTACAAGAGATTATTTTCCTTGGAGAAATTATTGTAATTCTGTGCTTGTGGAAGCTTGGTTCCACACACTTTGGAGGTACAATTTGAATATTTCTTTGTAAAACAAGGGGAGGTTCTGGCGATGAATGTAACTGAATTTCTGGAGGAATAATTGGATCTATCCACTCAATTTAAGAGGGGCCCAGAGACATAGTCCTTCTAAACGATGAATTCCATTATCAATTTCATTTGCACTCTCTTTTTCTCTCTCATTGATTTTTTTCCTTAATCTCTTTGTAATTTCATTAATTTAAATTCATTGACTGTTAAGTATTAATTAAGCACTTTTGGTTTGTAATTGTTAATGTAAGCAATTGAAGCAATTGTCATAGATCCGTAAAATAGATCAAACTGGTATCAAAGCTATGTTTTGACTAGTATTGTAGATTTGAAAGATTACATGCTCAAAGCTTCAACAAGGCAAAGGAAAACTTGAAGAATACAATCTTGAGATCGGGAAACGAAGAATTTTGCCAAGAATGGATGAAACTAAAGTTGGGAAAGAATCGAGCAAGAGCTTGATGATAAGTATTTCCAACGAATCTTCCCTGAAATGAAGGCTATGGTGGAAGAGTTGTATGTGGAAAAGAAGAAGCACGAAAAGGGTGATTTGTTGAAGCAAGAAAAGAAGGAAGATCAAAAGGACAAAGGGGGAAAATATCCAGAAGCTCCATATCCTCCATCTTCCCCTTCTTCTACATCTTCCCCTTCTTCTTCTTCTTCCTCTTCTACTACTGTTAATCTTTTCAAAAGCAAGTCTAAGCCTATTACTAAACTTGATGTAAAATTTGAGTTGCCTAAGTATTGTGGTGAGTTAAATGTCAAAAAGTTAGATGATTGGATCCAGTAGGTAGAAGTCTATTGTAGGACTCAGGAGGAAATTGCTCACCATGGTAAGGTCAATATGACTTGAATGGAATTTATTGCTGCCCTTAAAAAAAAATTATCCTTTAGGTTATATGCAACAATTAACCATGAATTGGAAAACCTTTAGGCAAGGTAAGGGTCAGTCTATCCAAGATTACACTCATGAGTTTAGAAAACAAGCTATTTATTTAAATGTTCTATTGTATACTTAGGATGCATTACTCAAGTACATAGGTGGTTTGCATTCTTACCTAAGACATACTATTCTAATGTTGAGTCTTAATAATTTGAATGAAGTGTTAGTCCAAGCAACTCATTTAGAGTCAAGGGTAAGAACACTTTAAGTGATAATTTCTCAAAGAAACCATCTAAGACTGAGGGGAAACCTAAGGGTAAAGATAAAGGAAAAGAAAAAAGGATAGCCACAATAAAGAAAGAGGGTGAAAACCCACCTATTCTCATTGTAAGAAAGAAGGACATGAAGACTCTAAGTGTTGGAAACTACATCCATAACTTAGGCCAAAGAGGTACGGCGGAAACAAAGGGAAGCAGAAGATAGCAATTGTAACACAACAAGATCTTGGATCTAATTCTGGGGATGAGATGAAGATAACCGCCATTGAGATTCAAGGTAAAAACAAAGTTATATCTCTGGAATCTGAATCAATTATTTCTACAAGTACAAGTAAGCAACCTAAGGTAGATAAGCAGAGGAATGAACTATTTCATATCCGTTTGATAACTAAACACACTAAGGTTGATACTTTATTTGACACGGGTTCAAATTTAATCTCATTTCTGAAGAGGTTGTTAAAAAGATAAATCTAACTACAAATCCTCATCCAAAACCATACCCTTTGGGATGGGTTTATAATGATGCATGATTACAAGTCACTAAACAATGTAAGGTTAGTTTTGCAATCACTACAAACTTTAAAGATGAGGTTGTAGCGGATGTTGGACCTTTAGATATTTGTGGACTTGTGTTAGGAAGTCCATATTTGTACAACCGTAAAGCTATCTTCTTTTGGGAGGAAAAAAAGTATCACCTATTTACGGATGGGATTGAATATAATGTACGTGAACATAAAGTCAAAACTAGTCTTGCATTAGTTAATGTTGGTCAGATGAAAAGATTAGTGAACTCTAGTAAAAAATTTGTGTTAATGCTTGTTAAGGCCAAAGAAGATGAAGCATATGAGGCATTTAAAGGAAGTGATCCTAAACATAAGGCTGAATTGGTCAAAGTTGTTTCCACTTATGATGACTTGTTTCACGAACCAAAAGGATTGCCTCCTAAAAAAGCTATTCAACATGAAATTCAATTGCAGCAGGATGCACCACTACCTAATATTGGCATGTATCGTTTGTTTGTCATGCAAAATGAAGAAATCAAAAGGAAAGTTCAGGAGCTCATCGACAGAGGAGTGATTCATCCAAGAACATCACCTTGTGGTTCTCTGATCACTTTGGTTCCAAAGAAAGATGCAACATGGAGGATGTGCATCTACTTCAAGGAACTAAACAAAATCACCATAAAAAACAAGTATTTGCTTCCTAGAATTGATGACTTGCTTGATCAGCTTAAGCATGCAATTTATTTCTCTAAATTAGATTTGCGAAGTGGTTATCATCATATTAGAATTGCAAAGGATGATATTTGGAAAACTACTTTCAAGACAAAACAGGGACTTTATGAATGGTTGGTTATGCCCTTCGGGCTTACCAATGCACCTGCCGCATTCATGTGAGTCATGAATGACATCTTTCATCCTTACATTGACGATTTTGTTATTGTGTATCTTGATGATATCCTAGTTTCTAGCAAGTCTTGGGGAGATCATGTAAGTCATGTTAATTTTTTTTTTGATGTACTAAGAAAAGAAAAACTCTATGTAAAGATGTCTAAATGCGAGTTTGCAAAGAAATCTCTTGTGTACTTATGTTATATCATAGGGAATAGTCAATTGAAAGTCGACCCTGTGAAGGTTGAGGCAATTGTAAACTGGCCTAAGCCAAGTACTATAACTGAAGTCAGAAGTTTTTTGGGTGTTGTCCAGTACTAGAGGAATTTTATTGCAAACTTCTCCTTCATCGCATCACTGTTGCATGCATTAACAAGTACAAAGATAAATTTTCAATGGGGAGGATGACAATAGAAGGCCTTTGACACACTGAAAGAAAAGTTAAGCACCGCACCAGTCTTGGCTCTACCATATTTGCACCAACCATTCGAGATCAAAACAGATGCGAGTGGATTTTCCATGGGAGCAATATTGACACAAGGAGGTAAGCCGATCTGTTACCACTCTAAAACTTTTTCTAGCACAGTAAGTAATTATCCAACTTAGGATAAAGAACTTTACGCTTTAGTACAGAGTGTTAAGCACACTGAAAGAAAAGTTAAGCACCACATTAACAAGTACAACGATAAATTTTCAGTGGGGAGGATGACAATAGAAGGCCTTTGACACACTAAAAGAAAAGTTAAGCACTGCACCAGTCTTGGCTCTACCATATTTGCACCAACCATTTGAGATCAAAACATATGCGAGTGGATTTTCCATGGGAGCAATATTGACATAAGGAGGTAAGCCGATCTGTTACCACTCTAAAACTTTTTCTAGCATAGTAAGTAATTATCCAACTTACGATAAAGAACTTTACGCTTTAGTACAGAGTTTTAAGAAATGGAAACATTATATAATGTGAAAGGAAATGGTAATCCATACTGATCATTAGCCATTACAATATCTGCATTCACAAACTAAGCTACAACAAAGTAGGCATTTTCAGTGGATGGGATTTTTACAACAGTTTCACTTAGTTATTAAGTATAAGAAAGGAGCCCATAACAAAGTAGCAGATGTGCTTTCTAGACCTCCAGTTTCTAATGCTTTGATAATCCTTAAAAATAGTTCTATGATTCATGCAAGTTTTGAAGAACAATATGCTACTGATGAAAATTTTAAGGATATCTATGCAACTCTAATCCAAGGAAAACAAGTAGAAGAAAAGGATTACTATGTGCATGATAAACTCTTGTATCACTTATGAAAATTATGAATTCCAAGAATGAACAAGCACATGTAATCAGAGAGGCACACACATCGCTAATTGCAGGACATTTTGGGGTTAGTAAAACTTTGGCATAGCTACAAAAATATTGCTACTAGCCTCAAATGCAGGAAATTGTAAAAAATTATATTAAGGGATGTGTGATGTGTGCAACTAGCAAACCAAGTAATAGCAAATTGGGGTTGTACACACCTTTACCTATACCATTTCATCTATGGGAAAGTTTATCTATGGATTTTGTTGGGGGATTGCCTATTTCTAGGAAAGGGCATGACTATTTGTATGTAGTAGTTAATCAGTTCAACAAGATGCATATTCTTATGCCATGTAAAATGCAAGTCACTGCTGAACTGATAGCTCATATGTATTTTTAGTTTGTATGGGTTCACTTTGGGTTACCCACTTCCATTGTATTGGATCGAGATTCTCAATTCCTTGGGGAGTTTTGGTCAGTCTTATGGTGACTTATGGATACTAAACTAAAAAAGAGTTCAACCTTCCATTCGCAGACCGATGGATAGACAAAGGTCGTCAACAAGATAGTTGTGCATCTACTAAGAGGATATTTCAACAAACATCCTAAGTTGTGGGATTAAAGTCTTCATTATGTGCATCATTCCTACAACCATGCAGCCCATTGTTCTACAAAGAGGTCTCCTTTTGAGACTTGCTTCGGTTACTTGCCAAAGACACTAATGGACTTCACGTTTGGAACAAATGATATTGAAGATGGATGCCTTGATGTAGAAAGGGCTTTAAAGTTCATCTAGAAGGTCCAAGTAGTTCATTAGGCCATAGAAGCACAATTGGAAAAGAGTCAAACAAAGTACAAGGCTCACCATGACAAGCATCACATCGATCATCATTTCCAAGTTGGAGACAGAGTTTGGTTACACATAAGCAAGGAAACAATGCAAGGTGAAGGAACAAAGCTCAAGCCGATTAGATATGGTCCATTCAAAATTCTAGAAAATATTGGCACAAATGCCTTCCGCCTTAATTTTCCTACATACATGCAGATTTACTCGGTAGTCAATGTTAATAACTTGAAGTTGTATGAACCTTTGATGATACTAGATGAGGAGGCTGAAATGCAAGTTCCATCAGTTGATGACCTTTCACCATAGTACATGTTAGAGTTTCTTGAAGATGTTATCCTCGACAGGAACACCAAGACTTCACGAAGAGGAGTAGTTGAATACCTCTGATTGGGGCTAAAAGGGATGCATCCAAACAAGGCAAAGTAGATGGATATTGGTAAAGTGAGGGAAATTTACCCTCACTGAATTTCTAAGTGACCAGCTTTTGGAGGTCCAAAAGCTCTCCAATGGGGAGGACTGATCTAGAGGATTTTTCGTCAATTTTGAAATTCTCCATTTTTCTCTAGTTTCAATATCATTAAAAATTTCTTGGGATCCTGACTCCAACACAACTTGAACGGAGTCAATCGGAGTCCCAGAGCTCAAGATATATATGGTCAAACCTCTGGTCAACTCTCAGAACCTGGCTAGAAAAAGGGAAAAAAATCATAGTCATCAAAACTAGTCAAAGTCGACACCATTGCAAAGTTCTCATCATCATAATTCTGGCGTATTTTTTTATACGAAAAACGGGGTCCATATGGTAAAGTTATGAAAGGTCAAAGATTGGGTGAAAATTGTCCTGATGACATCAACACCCAATTAGCTCAACGGCCAATTAGTCCTTGACACATGGCATCACCTCCTCTCTCCAAGCGGAAAAAAATTATTAGCAAAAATTAAAAAAATATAATAAAATTTATATTTAATAAAAATATCTAAGATGGGCCCCACCCATCCATGGGGTGGCCCACATTAAGTGGGGCACCACCCCTGGTATGGGGTCAACCCAATTTTGAAGGGGAACACATCCCCCTCTTTTAGGGGAAAGGATAAAGGGAGGGGAGTGTGATGGGACCCCCCCTATAAAATGCCTATAAATCCTCTTTAAAATTAGACATTTTTTTTCTATTTCAAGTGTAAAAACTAGGCTATTTTTATGATTTGAAACCATAAAAATACTAAACCCCTTTTCTACGAGAATATTAGGAATATTATTCCAAAATTAAGGAGCCTATTCAAACTGCATCCCCAAATTAATAGGGAATAAATCCCTTCATAACCATTCAAATGGAAAAATAAATTATCTTGAGGGGATATTATCCTTCCGGGAATCATAAGAAGGGGATATTATTGGAATTTTCTCTATATAAGGAGATTGAGTAGTTAATTGGTTTTATGCCAATTTTGGAAAAAAAAATGTAATATAAAAAGGGGTAGAATGGGGAGTGTGAGGTCAAGTGATTTTAGAAGAATTTTGCAAGAGTGGGAGATTATTTTTCTTGGAGAAATTATTGTAATTTTGTGCTTTGGAGGCTTGATTCCACACACATTGGAGGTGCAATTTGGAGATTTCTTTGTAAACCAAGGGGAGGTTCTGCTGATGAATGTAATTGAATTTATGGAGGAATAATTGGATTGGTGAATTTATGGAGGAATAATTGGATTGGTCCACTCAATTGAAGAGGGGCCTGAAGAAGTAGTCGTTCTGAACGATGAACTTCGTTATCAATTTCTTTTGCACTCTCTTTTTCTCTCTCATTTTGTTTTTTTCCTTAATCTCTTTGTAATTTCATTAATTTAAATTCGTTGAGTGTTAAGTATTAACTAAGCACTTTTGGTTTGTAATTGTTAAAGTAAGCATTTGAAGCAACTATTACAGATCCTTAAAATAGATCATTGAAGGAGATTCTATATGTGACTACGCTAGGGGTTAGATCTCCCCTACCATGAGACATGCCTCTATTATAGGATCGTGGGGAAGGTTATCAAGTATTATTCTTTCTTGCTTGATCTTAAGGGGACGACACTCATCAAGCATATGTAGTTCATAGTGGTTGCAGTGAATTATCTGAAAAAATATTTGCAGTTGGTTCTTGTGCAGGGTCAATTCAATTAGGTTGTGGATTTTTAGTCCTTTGCTCATGGCCATGGGTTCATATGATTACTATGGTAATTGTGGGTTTGAATTGTGTCAAGGAGTTGCTATGGTTAGTCTATAGTCCAAATCAGTGCTTAATTCTATAGATTAATAGTGGTATTATATAGTTTGTTTGATGTTTTTAGCAAAATAGGGTCATATGTATCCAAAATTTTGGATTTCAGTCTAGTGTTTTGCTTGCGGGTTGCTCAGTCATGGCTTGTAGAAATTGTATCAAGGGAGGTATGTGGTTTTTGGTCATGGAAGAAGGGATTCTGCATTTTGGTCATCTTCTTAGCACTAGTTGTATCTTTCTTTTTTAGATTAATATAAAATTACCCTTACACAAAAAGTTATATTTTTATTTGTTTATTTAAAAAGAATTTAAAAAATAAAAATATATATCCATTTTATTTTATTGTTTTCATTTATACAATAATATTTCTACAATAATGATAAAGATATTTAAATATCCAAAACAAAAATCTCTAAATACAATCCTATTACCATCAAAAGAATTTCCTTCCTATATTTAGTAAATGATAGTTTATCAAAAAATGAGCTAAATTCTTAAATAAAATAATTTATTAATACCTTGTATATAGACAGAGAGTGCATGAGTTAGAACTTGAAAAGTAGGATAGTTTCTATTTTAGGATTGGGAAAAAAACTAATAACTATGGATATACTTTAGTTATAGCTCCTCTGCCCTTAAACATGGAAGTTTGATGCCCATGATACATTCAATCCTTGAAACCTACATTGTTGTTTATAACTTGATAAGAGGAAGCTACAATTGAATGGATTGTATTGTTTTTAAGTGTGAAATAAATTAATTTTGATGTTTGTGTAGACATTGAAAAATTTCTTAAGCCTTGAACACCATTTTTCACATTAATTCCCATCCTATGTAATTAAATAATTTTTTTATTATTATTTAATTATTTCTCAAAGTCATTCTTCTATTAATTAAATAATTTTAATTATTTAATTAATTCATTTTTATTTTGATTAATTAATTAAATCAATTTATTTAATTACATCACTAATTAATTCTTCCACTTTATAATTAAATAAATTCTGATTTATTTAATTATATATTAATATTTTCCTACTATAATTAAATAATTATTTTTATTTAATTTTTCATTAGCTTTTTTCTTCCACAATTACCTAAATACATCTTATTTATTTAATTCCTACCTTTCCCCTCCCACTAATAATTATTTAATAAGTATTTTAATTAAAAAGTCAACTTTTCCCTCTTCTTTTATAATTAAATAGTTGCTTTTATTATTTATTAATTCATTTTCTCTCCTAAATTAAATAATTTTATAATTATTTAAGTTACTCCAACCACCTATTTTTATGTGCCAAATCTTATCACTCATCTCAACTAACCTTCACCCTTGATAAGGTTTTATTAACTTTTTTATCTCCACCATCCATCCTTAACTAAACCCTATTTTAGCCCTAACCCTATTTCCTTGCTTCTCAAAGCAATCTCATCCATTGATCTCCATCATTTAATCTTGACTCTTCATTCAAATTTTTTTTTCTATAAAAGAGATCTATCCCTTTCATTTTGACACTAATTGACTAATTACAACCACTATCTTTGATATTTTGTTGTTACTATTACTAGGCTTATTCTTGCATACTACAAATCTGAGGGCAATAGCATATAAAGCAAAATGGAGAATAGCAATGAAGGTGATTCAATAATGGCATAGGAATTATGGTATTATTGCTTTGTTATTTTATATTTCTATGTTTATTTGTGCTTCATTGTTGAATTAGAGTCTTTAGGATTTAAATTTTATGTGTTTGATGATTGATACCATTGATTCATGCCTTTCACCTGCATTTTACCCTAATTCTATAGTTTATGATCATTCAAATTTCAGAATCTGAATCATCTGCAAAGTAAGCACTCTCTTTTTAACCATAGATTAGATGTACACTATTTACTGATATATATATATTCCAAAAACATTGTCAATTTTCAAGATCTGAATCATCTGGCAGGTAAGCACTCTCTCTTTTGCCATAGATTAGATGTACTCTATTTAATGATATATATTCCAAAAACATTGTTCTAAGAAATAGGAAAACCGCTGAATTAACTTGCTGTGCAGACATTCTCTCAATTTTAAATTGTAAATTTCGTAAATTGCATAATATTATTCTGAAGCTTGAAATCAACATGAAAAGTAGCATTGCATTTCATGCATTTCTATTTTAAGACTGGGAAAAAACTAATGTGGATATAATTCGGTTATATGTCCTCCGCCCTGAAATATGGAGTTTCAGGATACATTGTTATTGAAATTGAGATCCCTGCTGTCCAGTTTTAAAAATTTTCAGGTGCGTTTCTATCTCCAGCAATCCTGCATTCTTGGTTTAAAGGTTTGCATTTTCTTGAATTCCACTCCTGCTCTGTTTGTAAAATATGTAAGATAGATTATATTAACGAATTCCATTTTTAACTTTGATTAGCAAAACCTCTAATTGAATGGATTGCGCTATTTCTATGCAGGAAGCTCTAATTAAATGGATTTTATTCAGGTTTTGTGCAGGATGAGAGAATTGAGAGAAGGAAGGAGAAGTTCAAGCCGTACTTTTATCATTGAAATAGGGAAAAAGCTATCGTTAAAAGATGTTGCAAACTTGATATCGTGCTGCAGGGGTGTGGCATCCATGTTCTGTCTTTGGTGTTCGATCGGCGCAATGTTGATACCAAAACGGCCTATCATATTATTATGTGCTTCTATCTTTAAACATACAATAACCATTGTGAAAATTTGAATGGTCCAAACAATTTGTTATTCAATGTTTATTATGGATTGTAATTTTAGTGGAATTTATGTGTTCTTGTCATTCACATTGGATATTTTGTGTATAGACTTTCTATTTAAAAAAAATATTATACTTCATTTTATGTAATTTTCTTGATTTTTATTTGAAAGAGTTTTTAAAATTTTCATATGATTTTTTTTTGAATTTTTATTTTAATTTATTCACTTTATATTTTACTATGATTTATTTTTATTATTGAATAATATTACTTAAATATACTATTAATCTTAAAAGAAAAGATAAGATTCTTTATTTACACATGTATGTTATTATGTTCTATTCTTTATTGTAATTGTAAATCACTTCTCAACATTAATAATCATGTAAGAGTTGATCATTACAAAAATATTAGTTTTAATTTGAAAATCTATAATTTATTGAGAGGGCATGACTTGATACCTTTTTGTCAAGATAATATTTAAAAAGAAAAATATTTCATCAAAATATAGTATGATTGATAAAGATGTAAAAATTGGAAAACTCTTTTTTTTTTTTTTAATTTGTTAATTCTAAGATTTAATATATTTTTTTTAAATGATACTTTATAATCTTCACTATTTGAAAAAAATGTTATTGTAAGTAGAATGGTCAATGGCTATCACATTCCAAAACTTCTTAATAAGAAAACTCCATTTCTTATGTTTAATAAAAAAATAGAATGGTAAAATTATATTTAAAAAAAGAATTACTCATCCTTTTTAGTCTATGTAATCATTTCAAAATCTAGATCTATCACCCTAAGCTCTCCATTGGGATTTTCTTATCCAAGAATTTCTATTAGAGAGTATTTTTCCTATTCTTACTTATGTTAGTAGTATGCTATATTATTCCTTTTATTCTATTAGATCTAACTAATTATTTGGTTCATTATAACATTCTTAAATAAATCTTAAGCATAATCCATAGTTTCAATTGGTAAAAATTCAATGATTTGTAATTATTTGTATGACAATGCTTAAAATTCAATAATTCTATAATAAAAATTAAACACTTTCTTATTCTTAATACTTTAAAACTTTAATTTCTCAAGCCATTTATATTATATTTTTTCTTATTTACAACAACAAGAGAATAACATAAAAAGTATTATGTACTCAAAATTAAGATGATGGGCCAATTTCTAGAGTAATTTAGCTTATTAAAATTTTTCACTTAGTTTAAATTTTAAAAATGCTCATATGTTGAGTACTAGTCCAATAATTCTCTCCACTATTAATGAGTAGAATATTGATATTTATTTTTGGATTTTCTCCCTTCTATTGTGTAAAATTTTAAAATTAGAATAATGGGGAAGGAAAAAAAATTTGACACCCCATTTATGTGAAGTCTCATTTTTCCTTGCTTCTATTGCTAGTCTTCTTTTTTCCTTCACTTGCCTATTATTTTTAATTAATTTGAGGAATCCTAAGTGGAAAAACTGCTATGATTTGTACCTTTGGCTATTTTATCTATCCCACATGTTCATGCCTTAGTAAAAAACCTAATATACTATATCAATTTTACCTAAGCTACAATATTTTAAAATTGACTAAGTGTTTGAGTTGTCAAGCTATCAAAGTTTTAGTGTTCCTTCTATCGCCATGGTTTCGCTATCGACCTTGTCTCCATGTTTATGCCCTTGTAAAATCATTTAAGTTTTGATTGGTTAGAATTTTGGGTTTTCAAGGTTCTCCTTTCTCTTATACCTCTTTGGTATTTATTTTAAAGTCCCCCTAACACCTAAAGTTCATTTTATAAAATAGCCTAAGTCCTAAGTCTTTCAAACTTTTGAGGTTTCAACATCTTTCATACCTTCATTATTCCTTGACATGCTTCCCTTTGTTAAATTCCAAAGTCTTTACTTATCAGGTTTTTGGAAATCTTCTTCCCCCAATACCACCTTGGAATATGTTATGAGTCCTTTCCAACCCCTAACGTCTTACTCATTCCCTCAGCTCATTGTGAATTATCCTAAGCCATTCGTTGAAGTTCAATTTTTTTCTCTTTCCTCCTTTTTTTCATCCATTAAGAGTTAACCTTAATCCTCGATGCACCACTTCCCCCTTTCTTTCAAATATCTTCTAAGTCCTTTATGATTCAAACTTTCAAGTTTTCATTTCCCCTCATCCCTTCTTGGCATGTAATATGAAGGAGGCTCAATGCTCAATGTCTATCAATTTTCCATTGTCTTAACATCAATTTTCTCTTGCTCCTCTACTAAAGGAAAATGTTACATCAAGTTTTTGAAGCTTGATGTTTGATGGCTCAATGCCTTATCATTGTTTCATAGATACATTATTTGATTTTTCTCTCAATCAATAAGCATTGAGGTAAGCACAAAGTGTGATCCCAAAATCTTCTCCCTCAATTAGAAATTATACTTTCAACATCCCTCTCCCTTTTCACCTCATTAATATGTAGTTAATGGTAAGCCTAACACTCGACAATTGAAAAAGGTAATAGTAAGGTTCTTTGAGGTTTCCAATGATTTAATATTATTTCTTTTGGCAAGAGGGTAATCTCAATCCTAATACTCTTTTGATAGACCCCAAAAGGTGGGATTTTGATCAGAAGATGCCATTAATGCTCACCAACACCTACAACCACCAAATATCAATCCAAGGAAGCTACAAGGGAGTATTAAATGCATTTTTAGCAAGGATTGAGGAGGATTATGATGTCCATACTTCATTTATGATCTGTAGACCCACTTTTTTTTATCAAACTCACACCTCTAGGATGTGATTTCAACATATTTCATTGGTGATTTCAAATAATATCATACTCAAACCCATGAATTGTCAATAGGAAAATATGGCAAGGATCAAAGGAATGATTGTATGAGACGCGTGCGATATAGTTACTAGAGTATCTCATGGTTATAGCTTCTTATGCAGTATGTATTTCTAACATTTTGTACACGCTCCTACCATAGGTATATCTACCTTAGTTTCTATTTTGAGGGAAGAAAAATTAGAAGATATCATAAGAGATGACTTAAAAATTAGCATAAGAGAGATTCATAGAGGAAGCCATAAAGTTTCAATTTCTAGCTTTGGGTTGTCTGGTTTTATATTCTAATGATCTAAGTTATCCCAAATCTATAATAAAATATTATAAACCTTGAATATTAAATTATTAAAAGTATAATAAACCTTAGTTGAGTTTCTTCTTGTGTGTGGCATGCATTTCTTGATATATATTATTTAGTTTTTCAACCAAAATTCTATAAAATCCTTGCAAAGATTTTTTAAGGTATCTTTTTAGCATAATAAAGGAAATATATGGGAATATCCATAGATTATAAGTGTACTCGCTTAATAAATCCAACAACCATTTATTATTTTTCTATGTATGTGTAGAGCCTAGCTTTCCTGTGCATTCTTAAAGTTGTTTTTTGTGATATCTTGATTCATACATTGCCTTAGTTTTTGTTACATGTTTGATTATATTCAAAGATTTTATTTCCCAATGGATAAAGGAATCAATCTATGACTATATTTATCTCCCCATAATCCTCAACACACTTGAAATGCATCAACTTAAACATCTTTAGAGTTATATTTTTTTGTTTGTTCTAACTTCCAAGTTTGAATGCAAATAACAACATAAAGGGTTATTGTAAACACATTCTTAGACATTTATATAGTAGATAATTTTTTAATAAGTTGTTAAACCTTACATGTCCAAACTAGCACATAAGTATATTGTGACTCATGTATTTGGATACATTATACATAGGGTATATTTTGTAATAAGGAAGTTTTTAATCATAATTTAAATAATAAATTCAACACCTCAAGTAAACCAACCTTGGTCTTGCAAAGAAAAAAATGAAGGAGGTATTATCCACCTCAAAAATTGATCCTAGGTTGCCCAATATACATATAGTTTTATGGTAATCTTATCAAGATTCACACCCCTAGCAGTTGGGAAATTATCAAACCTTAGGAATTTTTTGTTTGTAGCTCATATCACTAAAAAATTAGTGTTGTTGTCAGGGATAGTTAAATCAAGACTCATCTTGAAGACCCATGTTAATCAATAACCATTATGCAGCTACGAGAGTAGTGGTAATTGGTTAATATAATCAAATTTTATTTATATGGATCATTTTCTCCTTTCAAGGAGTGGCAAATTAATCAAGGTAGATAAAAAATTTAATGTCATAAGATAAAATAATGAAAAGAGATCAGTGACTAAAAGGTCAAGAAATGCCTAAGGCTACTTCCTTTCATGCAAGAAGGTGATGAGAGAAATGGAAGGCTAAGAATTCAAGCATATCAACTCTATGTAATTCTCCAATTATTTAAAGAGTAGGTACTTCAAATAGGAGAGATTCATAAAAAATAGTATAATCAATATACTTCACATACTTTCACTTCTAATTTTATCCAAAACTAATATAAAAACCTTTAGGCATGATTTTGGTATGTATACAAAAGAGATAAATGCTAGTAAAATGAATAAATATGCATCTCACAATTTTTTCTTACAAAAAATTTAGATATGAACTTGTCTCTACCTCCACATATGAGAAACATAAGAGGAAATAAGAATAATAATTATCCTACTTCATCTCTAATAATTGAATAAGAAGTGGAGACTTTATTCAATGATGTTGTTTAGGTTGGTCAATAATAGTGTGAGCATAGTGAAAGAGATTTAGATCACCAAAAAGATCTTATCAACCACCTCAAATAAAGGTAACATGAAATAGAAACACAATTTGTATTAAGGAGAGCTAACCTTTCTCAGTCGGTTTAAAAAGTAAAAAATACCAAAATCTAGTTCAACATTAAAATATTATTCAACTTGTTTGAAATTAGTAGCTACGTAATTTGTAGCAACATCAACAAAACCCCCAACACCAAAATATAGTTTGCGTTGTTTGAAAGTGTGTAAAGATATGTTTTTCTCAAATCAATTCATCATCAAGGAATCATTTCAAAAGATTTTCACTTCATTAAATAATTTGAAAGGAAAGAGATGCCCCCTCATGAGGGGAAGGTTGAGGCTTCTCCCACAGGAAATTTAAGTTGCTTCCTCCTTGGAGGAAAGTTCTCAAGTCCTTTCTTTGCGAACCCATGATGAAGGAAACATGTTTGGTTAGGGGTCCAAGTTGAGAATGTGATCTTTCAAAAAGGTTTTGCAAGGATTTTCAAAAAAAGATTCGTTGGCAACAAATGCATTTTTTGAAAATTAGAACATTATGAAAGTAATGTTTTCACACATGCGAGGGACAACTCAAGCAAAGAAGAGAGAAAGATAAGAAGCATGAATTAAAGAGAAGTGGCACGAATAAGAGACATAGGGGTGATTTGATATTTTGCGATGAGAGATGCTCATAAATATATATACGTATAGTAATATTGTATAAATGAAATGTCATCAACCCCCTACTATATCAAGCCAAGTGAATAATGCATGGAAAGACAAAGTAAAAATAAAAATATGGGTCAACAACGAAGGGAGGCCGAAATTCCCCCAACACTTTGCATCATCCCCAATTTGTTGAAAATCAAAACACATAATAGAGGAAGAATGATGATACAAATAGAGGAAGTTTATGACACAAAATAACTCATGTATGCAAGCACCAACAAGGGTGAAAAGGGTCATCTAGGACACATAACACAAGCATGGGTGAACAAATCACAACAAACACACACCTATTCTAAAGATAAAGAAGAGGCCTCCCTGTAACACTCATCGACTAAGAGGTCATCTGCTTCTCAATCTAGATCATTATAAGGGGAAGGAGGACAAGCCTACAATGGTGGAATATTAAGGGAAGGAGTTTCTGACCCTCCCACAGCAAGGGCTAAGGAAGAAGGCCCTGTAAGGGATTCTCCACTTGGCTCTTTTGGAGCTATGGTCAGCGATTTCACAAAGATCATTGACAAGGCCAAAAATTCGTCCAGATAGTTAAACATGCACTTTCTAGGAGTGCCATGTCATACCTCAATGGATGGGGAGGATAGTACTCGAGGTTCACCACTAGGCTCACCAAGTGACTTGGGAGTGGTGAAAAACTTAGGGGAAATCAGAACTTGCTCTATCACCAGAGCATAACAACTTAGCACAAGACCACCCTTCGAAGAAGGTGGGATCCTCTTACTCCCTCCATTGTTAGAAGGGCCAATATTTTCTTTATACTTTTTTGAGGGATCTAAACTCCCCATAGACAAGGAAAGAGGCACATAGGAGGAGGAGAAAACCATGACAAACACCATTGAGGTATTTGGCATGTCCATGAGTTTAGGGAATGGCAAGATTTCTAGAAGGGAGATCAATAGGGGCAACTCAATAAAAGGAGAAATTAACACCTGCACCTTTTTATGGTTAGGAGGACACACACTCATAGTAGGAGCCAAAAGCAAGACTGAACTTGATTGAACAAAAGTAGAGGGGAGGAGAGAGGAGGATGCATCAGGAGGCCCTAATTCAGGGGCTGTCAACTCCTCTTCCTTTTTCTATAAATTGATTTGTTGAGCTGCCAGAGCCTTTTTCTAGTGCTTGCACTCACACACAAGGTGGTTTTTGTGACTCTTTGAGTTAGAGGTTAGGTGTTGCAAAGGAATAAAAGGCTCCTACTTAGCCATAAAGGTGTCCATCATAGCCATCTCTGACAGAGGGATAAACTTCTGAATGAGAGCAGGAGGAAGACATTGAGATACAAAGATGGGAGTAGTCGCTAGCTACAGACATCTTCCCATTCACTACTTTAAGAGTAGGAGCAGTGGGAGGCCACAAAGGCTGAGACATGGATGATTCCCCATGGGGACCTTTCCTTCTATTGTATAGGTAGGGCCATGGTCCAGGAGGCACGGTAGGAAGGTCTAATATCCTAATCTTAGCTTTGCACCAAGAAGACATCATCAAACTTCTCATGTAAAATCTAGGATTATTCATCCAAAATTCTCCTTCAAAAGTGGAGCAGAAGAAGTACCCTAAGGGTGGTGAGGCCTCTTCTTTCCCTTTTGAGAAGAGGTGACAACTTGCTGCTACACTACTAGAAGGGTTAATTTTGGTTGTCCCTTGCCCCCGGTCTTCTACTTCACATTTTTTTGGTAAAGTAGGTCCATTCTTGGGGGAAGTGGACCGACCGGGTTGGACCAAAAATGAACCAGCGAATAGCCCCCACAAGATAGCAATGGTTGGTATCCAATGTCATGCACAACATGTGCAACACCTTCATGGGAAAATTTAAGACATTTATGAATGACTGAAGCAATTCCATTCATGGAAGCTAGCCAAGTTATGCCTAACTTCACCTTGAACAAATCTGATTTTGAAATAATGTCAAAGGTCATATCGATGGTCCTAGGTCCAACTAGGACAGAAAGAGTTATTGAACCATATGGCTTGACAGAGAGACCATCATGCATAGGAATGGTAGACCTTTTTTCTTTATACTCCTCTCTCTACAATGAATTCAACCATAGCGTCTGCTCTGTAATAACATTCACTTGACTCGCAAGGTCAACTAAGATCCCCATCACAATGTTCCCATTGAGGTGGGTGGGAATGTAGAGGCGAGAGGGCTTATTTTTCATGGGAATATAATGCAAGGTGAATGCCATGTCTGGTGAACCAATTGTAGGCTAAGGGGAAGGAGTAATTGTGATAATGTTAATGTACTTTGAGGGCTGAGTGGTAGAATCAGAAGGACCAATAATTAAGTTAGTAGAATGAGACAAAAATGGGTTTGTGTATATCTACAACTCACTATTCACTTTTTCCATTAATTTATTTGTGTTTTTTTTACTCCCATCGAGACAATTAGTACCATCCTCAATGTGGTCATGTATCTCATGACGTAGGTGCATACAAGATTTAGTGTCATGTCCATTGACTCGATGATACTGAGAGAAGGAATTTGCATTGTACCAATCAAGGTAAGGCTCCTTGAGAGGTTGAGGGTTCTCCAAGGTTGTGATATTATCCTTTAACAACCTCTACAAGATGGAAGAATAAGATTTTTCTAACTTTGTGAGGTTTCTCTTGCACTTGAGGTCAATATCATTCGTTGTGACTACTACATTTGCAATAGCCTTGTCTTTTCCTGAGATCGATACAATGCATTTTCCTTTTGAATGGGGGTGCGAGGAGGATCCCCCAAATAGAGCTATTGTTTGTTGATATTCTTGTAATGTAGCAAACAGATGTGCGAAAGAAGGGTATTTCATGAGGGAAAACTTTTCCTACCACGATCTCTGCAGGTTCCCTCTGAACACCTTCTGCACATCAGATTCAGGCAACAGGTACGAGATCTGAGAAAAGAGCATTTGGTATTGCACTATAAAATTAGTTATCTTCTCGTTACCCCCCTGCTTGCACCAAATGAGATACAAAAAGGTCATCTTTGGTCTGATGTTGGCTTGGAACCATCAAAGAAACTGATTTACAAGTTGATCAAATGAGAGGATAGAGTTATCGAGCAAGGAACAGTACCACTTGAGTGATGTATCCTTAAGAGATTGAGGAAATAGTTTTTCCATCAACACATCATGATGGAAGAAGTTTTTACACGTGGCATTAAAGGTGGAAACATGCATTTGTGGGTCCCCTTTGCCACCATATTTCTCAAATTTGGGAATCTCCATTCCTTGTGGGAAGGGAGTACTTAGGATTGCTACTAATAATGGGCTATGTCAGAAGAAGGGTTGAAAGATAGGTTGGGAAGAAACTTGGGAGAGACTCGTTAGCTGGTTTTGCGTATGACCCATGTCCTAAAGTAGGGAACATTCAAAATAGGTTTAGTAGATGATAAAGGACTAGTGGAACCTCCAAAATCACCACCTACGAAACCACCTCTGAATCCATTGTTGTGACCACCACCAGAGCTGCCACCACTGATAGGGCCTCCTCTAGACCCACCTCCACTACCAAAGCCACTCCCATGGCCTCCACCAGGGCCACTTCTGCCAATGCCACATCTGCTACCAAAGCCACCCCCATGGCTTTCACTGGGGCCACCTATGCTAGTATTGGATCTGCTACCAAAGCCACCATCACCCATTCCACTAGAGCCTTTGCCACCAAGGGTAGTAGGAGAGGTGAAACTAAACCCAAGGGGCATTTTACTCACTTTGATAGTTGGGGGCTTTTGAGAAGTAGATGAGACACTGATCGAGGGTCCTATTTTTTCCTTGTATATAGATGTGGTGGGCATTGAAATGCCTATTTGTCTTTCATAGGTATTGAGCACTTCTCTTTAGGTGGTACCTGATCTAGGCTTATACAAAGGGACATAAGCTTCAGTTAGATCGATAAGGCCATCTAAGAATTCTATGCCTGTCTGATCCTTTCCTAACAAATTTCTCACTTCACTAGTAAGCATAGCGACTCTTGCCATGTTTGGTGCTTTCTCCAAGTGATTCATAAGGCCTCCCAATCTGTTATTTAATGCTGAAAGGTTTTCCACAAGGAAATGCAAAGCCTCATCCTTGTCCATGGATGAAGTTGTAGGGGATGTTGGAGGAGTAGGAATGCGAATGGTCTTGTCTATGAAACCCATCTTGTTAGTGAATCCTATAGGAAAACCCATGGTAAACTCATTAGCTAAACCATTGGAGAAACTAGAGGCGAAACTAGAAGTGACTTTCGTCTTCTCCATCGGTAGGTGTCACACGCGTCTTCTAACAACATACCTGAAAGTTGTGGAATGGATTGTGATGATCATAAACCCTCACAACACTCATGGTTACAACAATCTCAAGGCACAAGGGAAAATTCTCAACACAAACAAATGAGTAGATGTTATTCATGTTGGGTTCACCAAAAATGTGGGGACCAACCATGTCAAGGATTCAGGTCAAGGAGAGCTGAGAGTGGAGGGTTGCCCTAACTTAACTCACTCTAAAGGATGTCTTGGGGTGAGGATCGAGAATGAAGAGCACTATATAGTAATTTTGTCACTCTATAGACCTAAACTTTAGGTTTAGGCTAGGTGAGCTAGTTTTTGGAGTCGGTATTGTAGCTCAAACAACTCTCTGTCCAAGGATGGAAGCACGGTTTTAGGACAACAATGCGATGCATTGGAATCTCTCTGGCGCACTGGCATCTGTATGGCTAGAAAACACAATGTATAGTAAAAAGTACCTAAGAACTTACTAACAGCCTAACTCGTTGATTTTGATGGGAAAAAAAATGAGAAAGTACAAAAAATAAAGATGGAGATGATAAAGCAAGTAAATAAAAGCTAGGGTGATGAAGGTGATCTCACAAAAGTGCTAATTCTCCAGCTAGCTCCATGCGCACATTCTCCTACACACAAGCAAGATGGGAAAATTTTTGGGGATGTATAGGGGCTTGCATCAGTCAGACCCCCATTTTGGTGTTTCTACCTCCACAAACAACAATAAAGCAATGGAGTAGAATAGGCAATAAAGAAAGTAGAAAGAAAGATTGCAATGAACACTACAAAACAATACTATGCTACTCTATCAAATCACAAAGGAGAGGAGTGAAGCATTACCACCTCCACCCAAGAGCTCACTAGCCAATGGAGGGAGAATGCAAGGTATGGACTTGGCAAAGTCACCACAGCTATAACAGTGATGAAGGGAGGTCTCGCAAGACTCCAAGCTGACAAATTCTATGGCTACCTCACACTTGCAATGTGGAGTTGATGGAGTGTCAATGTTGCTGCAATGCTCACAATGAAATGCTAGAATGCTATGAATTTTCTTGAGAGATCGAATGTGAATGTCTAGAGAGAGTGATTGACTGTGTAGAGAGTGAAATGAAGTTAGAATCAATGTTTTTGAAGGTGGGATGAGAAGAATCTATCATTTTTGGGTCGGTTGGTCAAAGAGGGATGTTACAATTCAACCCCAATCGGGTGTTTAATAACCCAATATTGATTACAATGAGACATTTGCTCCTGTAGCTTGTCTAGACACAATGAGAATGATTCTTGCATAGCAGCTCAAAACAAGTGGCTTCTTTATCAAATGGATGTAAAATCAACATTTTCAAATTTTCATCTTGAAGAAGTTTATGTGGAACAACCACTGACAAGGTTTATAAGCTCAAGAAAGCACTATATGGTATCAAGCAAGCCCTACGAGTTTGGTACAACACAATTAATTCATATGTCCTACAAAATGGCTTCAATAGGTGCAAAAGTGAGCCAACATTGTACATAAAGATGAATGGAAAAGGTGAAATTCTCATTGTATGTTTATATTTTGATGATTTAATATTCACGGGTGACTTATCAATTGATTTGTTCAAAGGAATTATGAAGAAGGAATTTGAAATGATTGATTTGGGACTCATGAAATACTTTATAGGCATTGAGGTGAATCAAAATGAAAATGGTACATTCATCTCTCCAAAAAATTATGCAAATGATATTTTGAAAAGGTTTAATATGTTGAATTCAAATCAGCACCAACACCAATTGTCACAAGTTTGAAGCTAAACAAAGATGACAAAGGATCTAATGTAGATCCAAATTTGTATAAGAGACTTGTTGGTAGTCTCATGTACCTAACATCCACAAGGCCAAACATAATTTATGGTGTAAGTTTGATTTCAAGGTTCATGGAGTCTCCAAAAGACTCACATTGGAAAGCCGGGAAAATAATCTTAAGATATGTGAGTGGAACAAGGAATAATGGGATCCAATATTCAAGCTCAAATGAGTTCAAACTCATAGGATACATGGATAGTGATTGTGTTGGAAGCATTGACAATAGAAAGAGCACATTGGGTTATGTTTCACTTTGACACTTGTGTAGTATCATGGGCTTCAAAGAAACAACCCATTGTCACACTTTCATCTATTGAAACAAAGTATGTAGCAGCAATAGGGGAATCATGCCAAGCAGTTTGGATGAGAAGAGTGTTGAAAGAGTTGAAACATGAACAAGAAGATGCAACAAAGATACATTGTGACAATAACTCAGCCATAGCATTGTCCAAAAAACTATTCTTTCACAAGAGAATTAAACATATTGACACTAGATATCATTTTATTAGAGAGTTGATCAACAATGGAGAGATCTTTTTTGAATTTTGTAGGTCTCAAGATCAATGTGTAGATATCTTCACCAAGGCATTAAGAAAATAAACTTTTTTCTATCAAAGAGATCACTTGGGAATCATAGATGACAGTAGTTGTGATTAAGGAGAGGGGAGGGGGGAGAGGGGTGTTGGAATTAATCCCAACTATCCACCTTAAAGCCAGCTCTGTATTTCATCATTCTCTTTACAGTCAAAGATATTTTGAGCTCTTCCACAAGCCACCATTTTGCATCAAGACTATTTTAGATATGAAAATATTACATAATCTTATTTCTAAGATTTCTCCATGTTGCAACATTAATTGCAATTAAATGTTTTGGTTTTACCTCTTTTTGTTGGGCTCATACGTAGTTTCAAAGTAGTCTTTTTCTATGCATTAAAAACAGGGGCAGATAGTTTTGGCTATAGCAATATCTCTTTATGTGTGTAATATAGCTATGTTGTAGTAGTTGGTTTCAAATAGCACAATATATATGCAAGAGATTTTCTAAATGAAGGAAGGAGCAGTAGCTCTATTTTATGGTCTGTTAAAGGGATGAAGTTTGTAAAGATTTGAACTATTTGAAATATAAAAAACTATTGCAACTTATCTCTTCTTTCCATTTTTCTATTTCATTTGTGCTCTATTTTTCTCCTCTACCTCTCTTCTTCACATAAAAATTGTGAGAGAACTCCCATTGTCATTCTAAAATTTTGTGGGGATGAAATCTCCCCAAGCCACTAGTGGGCAAATGAATTAAACAACTTTGTCTATGAATGTTTATTTTTCTGGAGAATTATTTGAGAGCTACTTTGCTTATGATGCTAATTTCCTTGGCATTAATCTTGTTCTTTAACAATTAGTGATAAAAGGATATTTTTCCAACATGCTGTTAGGCATTTTCTTTGCTAGTCTATTATATCAACAATTTAATTTTGTTACATTGACAACTGTTACAACTTGGGGAACATTGGGAAGCTAGGAGATTATTCTCACAGGAGATGTTCAATGTAACAACTTGGAAAACTCTAGGAAGCTAGGAGATTATTCTCACAGGATATGTAGTTTGCATGTTGCAAAATTAAGCAAAACATTTGGAGGACAGTGCAAACCATGTTGCAACTCAAAGACTAAATGAACATAGAGTGGCAAGTTGATAGGTAGATAACCTCTTAATAGGTGGTAGCAAGAGAGAGGCCCATTGTAGGACATGTAGCCTCTAGTGGCAGAGAAAGATTAGAAGGAAGACTTGAGGTCAATGACTAGAGGAAAAGCACCTAGATATCATAGCCTACGCCCAATATGGAGCTGGCAACAACAAGATCAACATCCTAGGCTACGCACAAATGTGAGATTCTACCCCACATGCCTTGGTGGGGTCTCACTTGTAGAACATAAGTAAAACAAACAGTTTTAATCACTATCATAGGAATATAAAAGACAAGCATCCTCAATAGGTAGTTGAATATATTGTTTGTAAAGTTACCAGGAAATTTGAGTAAGGGAGGCAACAAATTTTTAGGACCCCAAGAATGGTTTGCCACAAAACATTTGTATGTAACTTTATATTTCATAATATTAATGTTATGTGCATAATCAACATTATATCAATCTGGAGAAGGCTAAGCTGGTTAAGGTTGCCAATAGCTACTTTGATGCTGAGTCCATTAAATCAATCTAGAGGAAATTTTTGAGAGTCATTATGGAGTACATCACGGTTGATGGGTGCTTCACCAGGGTGTATGGTTATCACTGCCATTTTGAACCACTTCCGTCACAAGGTTCGTATATCTTTGCCTTTTTATTTATTCTCTTCTCTGAAGAATTGCCTTGATGAAGTTGAAAGAAACCTTAGGAGGATTTCTATTATTCACCCTGGTCTTGTCAAGCTCATCTTTGATCATTTTCAAAATTTACCTACTTTGCCTAAAAATTTTGCTGTTGGGGATTTGGAGGATGAGGATACGAAAAGTAGTAAGGAGAACGATCCCCTGGCCCCTCTTGCTTTTACCCTTGTTGGTTCTAAAACTACTGTTCCCCAGTCCCTTTCTTGTCAGAA
Source organism: Sequoia sempervirens (assembly GCA_007258455.2). Classification (NCBI taxonomy): domain Eukaryota; kingdom Viridiplantae; phylum Streptophyta; class Pinopsida; order Cupressales; family Cupressaceae; genus Sequoia; species Sequoia sempervirens. Next base: position 70,588 of record VDFB02037265.1, read on the forward strand.
TGTCCTTTTGGGTTCTACCTCGCCCTCTTGTCCTAAACCGCAGACTTCGCCTGGTTGCCCTATCTCGGGTTTTGCTTTGCCGTCTTGTCTTAATCCCCAGCCGTCTCCTGGTTGCCCTACCCTGGGTTTAGTCTCTGGTTTTCAAGGTACCTCAATTACGAAATTGGTTTCGTACTCTCAGAATTCTCTAGATATTCTTTCTGATAAACCTATGGTCAGTAAAGAGTCGGCCCCTACTGCCCCTGTATCTAGCAAATTTGTGAATACCCCTAAAAATTCCCATAATCAGAGCAAAATTATTTCTGCCCTGAATAATCCTAGGTCTGAGGACATATTGAGTGTGGCGGAAAAAAGTATTGATGGCCTTTTCACTATTCTTAAGTGGGCCCAGAAGGAAGTTTGTGATTTGAATGGTCGTAATAGAGATCTCAGCAATAGAGTCATGGAATTAGAGTAGAAGGTTAGCTGGAGTTGTAATGAGAATGATGGACAGGACACCCCCTTACTAGGGAAAAGACAACAGTTGCAGGAGGAAAGATTGACTAGGCTGGAGAGCAATATGTCCAAGATTGGCCAAAATATTAGGGCCACTGTGGCGAATTATTATAAAATTGTCAGGCACAACACCATTATCATTAATGCTATGGTGGAAAAGATGGAAAAAACCCAAAAGGGTTCGCTGGTCGTGGACTTGGATGCGGACAAAGGTTGTAGCAAATTTGTTGTTGAAGGGATTTTGACTTGTACCTGGGCTAACATGAAGAGGAAGGCCCCTACTTCCCCACACATGGTTCAAATCCTAAAGCATGGGTTATAGGAAATGAGTGAAGTTGAAAAGGAAGCCGAGGAGTTGATGAACACCTTGGAGTAGCATTGTTGTGGTTGTTTCTGGCTTTTTGGCGGTCCTTTTTTGGACCCTGTTGTCTTTTTTGCTGTCGTTTCCTTTTTGGGACAACTGACTGTTTGTTCAGACTATTCATGCTCTATCTTTGTCTATTTTAACTTTATGGTTTCAGGTCCCTGTAAAACCTATTTTTTCCTTTTCAAAAACATTATATTTCATTATATTTAGTTTTTTTTATTAAATTTCTATAGACCCTTTTAGGATGTTTTTCCATAACCAAATATGCCAAGTTCTTTCCATAATTGTCCCAGAAACACCAATCCTAACAAGGACCCACCAATTTTTAAGAATACATTACTTTTTAGGTAGAACCAAAACTAGGAGGTACCAGAAAATTTTAATTCAGGCACAGAGATCATAGGCATATGCTGCCACAATCAGTCACACAGCCTAGATACATTGTATGAACTTTAATACTAAAATCCACAAGGTGAAAAAGAAAGAAAAGAAAGCATCTCATGTAGCAAACTGTAGTAGCCGTTAAAGAATATCAAACTTGAGATAGCTACAAATAAATCTCCCTCTTTCAAGAAATATAAGTCCTACCAATAGCACAAGAAGAGCATTGATAGGGTGGCATTCAACACTGATACTTAAAACAAAAATAAGATACTAAAATGTCCCACATGTTCCCAAAGTCTATCTAACAAACTACATGATATTCAATAAATAACCACTCGGGTTAAGAGTGTAGTAAAGTAACAAAAATCCCACTGAATTTAGACAACTGAGGGAGAGAATTGGTAGACTAAAAATTTACCTCTTATGAGCACAAGAGGCCGCTAATTGCCTCATCAAGGACTTCTGAAAGGTGGGACTTCCACATGAGTATTCCTTGCGATTTGCAGGGACTTCCATCATTATTTGCAGTTCACTAAGCTTTCATTTCCCATTAATCTAGTTGTAGATCTTGTGTAACTCTTTGCAATGTGCGGTTTTCTTTTTGCAGATGACTTTTCTTTGTGGACTTGAGAGAAAATTAAAACAAGAATACGAGAATTCCACGCAGAATTGAGATCCTTGTAGAATAGAAAGTTGAAAATCTGTGTGGAGTTGAGGTTGTGACGTTGGGAAACGCCCAAATGCGTATAAACGATAGTCTCGATGTCTTTTACCGTGGCCTCAATCTGCCTCTGAATCTCCGCCATAAATCACTGCAGATGTTTTTACGCTCATCAGACAAAGGGCTGCTAGAAGTAATGAATATATCTGCTTTTGAATTTAAGGTCTCATTGATAGCTATAATTTCCATCAATCTCATAGAGGGAATGCCTTTGACCTAATTATTATACTGATTTTCTTGAATTTTATTTGAAAGAAATGTTTTTATTTTCATGTGATTTTTTTTTTTTAAATTACTTTCATTTATCTATTTTATATTTTACTAAGAGTTATTTTTATTATTGAATAGCATTACTAATATTATATTTATTGTTAAATATTAATATTTTTTTCATGTAAATGATTATTAATTTTAAAAAAATAAAATAAATTATTTACTCATGTATGTCATTAATTTCTTAATTTTTAATCAATTAAAAGCATTTAAATTTTGTTGAAATTTTTTTAGTTCAATGTTTGTAAAATTTTAATTTAAACAAATCATTTTTTAAACAAAATATAAAAACAAGCAATTTATCTTTATTTTCATTGGGCAATATTTTCTATTCCTTGAATAGAGAAAGCTCAAAAACTCACAATAAGACTAAAATGAATGACACCTACCTCTTTATTTTCCATCTTGTAAGCCTTATTTTTTTCCACAAAATGTCCTACCTCATTATATATGTAAGTAATAATAATAATAAAATATAAGTTTAAATTCTAAAAAACATTAAAATCGATTTATAACTTTTTGGTAAAATAAATCACCATTCACTCTATCTATTGGAAATGTCACATTGGAATACAATCATCCACTACCAACCTCAAATATAGGCATGAAAAAAAATGACCAACAATACAAGTGTTGCCGTATTATTTTTCTTATATGCAAGAAAAAAGTTGTGCAAAGTGTTTACAAGTTGGAGGAAAGAAATTTATTTTGCAGAGAAAAGGTATTCTCAGTTTAAGCAAGAAATTGCTTTCATTCGCTTTCACTTACAATTTTTCTTGAAAAGATTGTGTTTTATTACATCTTATTTTTAATGTTTTTTTTTTTGTGTTTAAATGGTGTGCAATAGCTGCAAGACATATTTTGTAGTTGGGATACATATTTTGAACAAAGTAGAGAACCCAAAATTTTCTAAGGTTAGCTTTGTGTAGGTAGCCATTTTCCAAAATGTCTCTTCATACTGTGTCATTAATTGCTAAAGTTAAGTAGCTAATATGAAATTGTGGAAGTCACCTTTCAAAATATTTTTTTTTATTAATTTTCCTAATTTGAAAATTGTTACCATGACTTGTAAAATTGTCATACCTAGTTGTACAACTCTGTAAAATGTTTTGGGGCTTAGATAAATAAACAAATACTGTATTTTATATTGAGAAAGTAGATAATGGGTGGGTGCATGAAGTTGGGTACCAATTTTCTGGCCACTTATGAATTTTTTTTTAAAAATATGCTCGTGTTATAATGCAAGCACGTTATAACGTGCACGCATTATTTCGCATTAAAAACAAAGAAAAAAGTGAAATTATTTGCCTTAGAATACTAACCCAAAGGCTTCAAGGGAATTTGCAACAAGGCCAGAGACGTGTTTTTGCAAATTCTACAATTTTTCACATAATCAGGTTTGTGCTCACCATTAAGATTGCATCTAGTTCAAAATTGACAAAATCAAAAACATGGGTAATGTTAGGTTCTCTCTTAGGTATCCAATGATGTGATTTTTTTCACTTTTCGACAATGTTAAGCCTTTCATCCATAATTTCTTTTGTTTGTATGTCTATTTTTTTAGAAAAAGCGGTGTTTAGTTGTTTTTTTGTTATAAATTAACCGTTCATCAAAATTTCAAATAAATTACATTTTTAGAAACTAGACTCCATTCTACATTTTTTTTTAAAAGAAAGAAAAAAAAACCAATTATTTTCAAAAATTTGTAGGGGGAGCACGGCCAAAATTATGCTTTTCAGGAAGTGCCCACTTAGAAAATTAGTAAAAAAGCAAATATTCCTTAAAAAATTATCACAAAAATTGTGCAGCAACTAGATGCTATTAGCTAATTTTTGACTATAGCGATTTTAAAAATAATACAAAAAAGTTCACCGTGCTCAGGTCATACAAGAGTTGCTATGTTATGTTTTTCTAACAAAAACAACACAAGTTTTGTACATCCCTCTTTTGAACCCCTTAATCTCAACCATTTTCAATATAAATTAGTAGTTTATAAAGTAGACTCGGAGCACTTCGATCCTTATTTTTATTCCATCTCAAAATTCTGAGTGTAACTATCCTCAATTTCACGTCCAAGGTCGGCATTTCCTCATTTCAGAAAAAAAGTGGCCACTTAAGCCCCCTTTTTGGGAACCATCTTGGTACACTTACCCATAAATGACATTGCAAGAATTTGAAAATGAGCGGTAGTGTGAAGATGAAGTCTGTGGCGAGTGGGAAAAACCCTATATGACAAAGGAAGGGGCAGCTACTTCATAGCACGAGAAGTAGGAAATGTTGCGGATGTGTTTCTTCTGGGGAAGACAAGGGTGTTGAGGATACATATGAGGTAGATAGAGGTACGTGGTCAGATTTCTTGACAGTTTCAAATGGTTTGAGTGCTTTTGGTTCAGACCTCTGAACAAACTGTGATGGATCAGGTGTTGTGTTGGGTAGTGATTTCTACTTTTGGGAGGCTGACAGTGTTAAAGGTATGGGTGATGTTGGTGAGGATTTTTCTTTTTGCTCAGGATTTGAAGGAGTATATTTTTATGGCTATTCAAATTCCTGGAGTCTGGAGGAGGATGAATCCTTTTTTGACATTCTTTTGGAAGCTTGTTTGAAAGCTAAGAAAAGGGTTCTACTAGATCCTCCTTTGAAGGAGTCTATGGAAGATGTTGATGGGTCTTCCAATGGGTTTGACCTATGTAGATCTCTCAAGAGGGGATTTTTACTACCACATCCTTCACCTCCTCTGCTGCTTCTGGCTACTTCTCAACTTTCCCCTATGGCAGCAGGGCTTTTTGGGGGTTGTGTCCTGTTCTGGAAGGGGTTTTATTTTGGGGTCTCCTTTGGAGGTCCCCAATCCTTCTACTCCTATTCAGATTGAGTTATAGGAAAAAATTTCTTTGGCTCTTCCCCGCTCCATGATTCCTCTTCCTCATTGTTTGGATTATGATCTGAACATGATCTTTAGGGAGTTGATGCTTCTAGTGTTGTTGCTTCTGGTGTTGCTGCTTCTGGAGGTGTGACTACTGGAGTTGTTTCCTATGAAGCTTCTCTAAATTTTCTTACTAATTAATGGTGCAACTCCTATTTCTTCTCCTTCTTTCTCTCAACATTCTTGATGGGTGGCTTGATATATCTATGGTTGGTTTGTAGGCCACCCCTTATTGGATGGTTGTATGGCTTTAGACCTAATATTGATGTTATTTGCAAGTGGTCTTATGAACTTTGGAATACTCCTGGTCTTCGTATAATGTCCCTAATGAATGGGTTTTTTCTTTTTTCCTTCAGTTCTTTGGAGGAATGCACTCACATCTTTCATGAAGGGCCTTAGTTTTTTGGTAAAGATTTTCTTCACCTTCCATGCTGGTTTGTTGGCTTTGATGTCACTAAGCTTGACTTGTAGCTTCTTTTGATTCGTCTCCCTGAGCTTCCTTTGGAATTTTGGGAAGATGAGATTATTCAAGATATTGCTAATGTTGTTGGCCATTTTGTTACCGTAGACAAGGTCACTAAAGATAGATCCAACTTCCTTTTTTCTTAATTTTTGTGTTTTGGTTAATTTTGGTTTTGTGTTGCCCAAATGTGTGAACCTCATCAAACACATCATATGAAGTAATAAGGCTGCACTAAGAACCAAGAAAGAATGCAAATGGATAATGCCAATGTATTCCCCCACTTTAAAGGAATTGCCACACACCGTTCTGTGAGCAATTACTTGAAAGTAGCAAATAAAAAATGTAGGACATGAGACCCAACTTGGAAAGCCCCTATTCCAAGTCATATGTTTCCAAGTAAGGTTGTGTCATGTGAGAGAAAGGGAATAAAAGAAAGAGGGGTTTCCCCCAAAAAGGAACACACCAAACACATAAGGGATCTATGGATTTGGGGTCAATATGTTCGTTGCTACAACATTTTTATTAAAGAGCTCAGAATTGTCATCATTCCCCAAAACAAATAGAACTAGAAGAATGACACAAAGAGAGTGAAAAAAAAGAAAAATAAAATTTGTTTTGGGTCAACATGGAAGAGACATTGCGGTCTCAATGCTTTGCTTCATCCCCAAAAGGAAAACACAAGCAGAGGAAACTGAAAAGTGGAAATAGAATGAAAAGCTTTTGGGTCAACATGAAGGATACATTGCGGTCTCAATGCTTTGCATCATCCAGAAAAGGAAAACACAAGCGAAGGAAAATGAAAAGTGGAAATAGAATAAAAATATTTTGGGTCAGCATGAAGTAGACATTGTGGTCTCAATGCCTTGCATCATCCGCAAATGGAAAACACAAGCAAAAGCGAAAAAGAAAAAGGACCTTTTGGGTCAACATGGAAGAGACATAGGGTGTCTCAACAATTTGCATCATCCCCAAAAGGAAAACACAAGCAAAATTGAAAAAGGAAAAGGACCTTTTGGGTCAACATGGAAGATACATAGGGTGTCTCAACAATTTGCGTCATCCCCAAAAGGAAAACACAAGCAAAAGCTAGAAAGGAAAAGTATGACATATAGAAGAAGAGAGGGATAACATCAAACACATGTTATGAGGGAAAACAATAAGCACATAGAAAAATGAAAATGTAAAAGGGACTAGTAATGCAAATGCAAGTCAAACATTAACCGAGTTATTGGCTTTGCAATCTCAATTAATATAGGTGGAAGGGAAATAATGTAGTTAAGAGACTAGGACAAATGCATGACTAGGACAAGGATAATCAACTTCTTGCCCCCATTGAATGTGAGACAAGGAGTTGAGGTGGGTGATGGGAAAGATCATGCAATAATGGGAATAGAAAATTCTACAACTATTGCATGATGAGATGAGTTGGTGTAATGAATTATTCGATGATAGGATAACAATCAGTATCATTGAAGTGGTACTTGTTCAGTATGTCCTTCAATTTCCAAAATTCATCAGTTCGATGACCAAGAACATGATGATATTTACAAAATGGTATGTTAGAATCTTTAGGATAGATTACTAGCCTATTCATAGGTGGTAATATAATGATACTTCTATTTAAAATCATTTGGAGTCTCCTTTCACATTCAGGTGGTGGATGGAGAGGAAACTTTAATTTATTTAATTCATAAGGTTGTTTTCGTTTACTAGATTCTCCTTTTTCATGGATTGAAGGAGGAAGAGGACCCATGGGGACTCTAGCATCCTTGTTAGTGGAATCATGTAAAGGTTGTTCACATGGAATGAGAGTGTTCAATCCAAGAGGGGAATCAAAGATCATTGTGCCATCGTGTCAAAGTCTCCAATATTCAAAAGGAGGCTTTTTAGAATGAGGAGGATCTTGATATCCTAATCTTGTTGTGTTTTCATCTGTTGGTCTTTCTTCTAAAAGTTGGTGAATGTCATGTTCGGTTGTTGTATCACATCCTTATTTGCTTAAGATAGTAAAACATTTTCCATATGTTTCTTCAAGGTTGATAGGTGTGTTTGTGACTTTGTGATCATAAAATGGTTGGGGAGTTGCTTGTTTAGAGGAACTAGGTCCCCCTGATGGAGGGAACTTAGGTCCTTTTTTTGTTTCAAGATGTAGATAACCTAATATATTATGAGGTGCAACAGTAGGTGTATACATCCAAAGAATATTAATTAAATACTCATTATTTGATTAATAAAATCTTTATTTCCTCTACTGTATAAATAAATTGTAAATTGTATTTATATAGTTTGTACTTCTTAATTCCTCTTATCTTAACCACTTTCTTCATGATTTAATTAAATGAACAAATTTAAATAATTTGTTTTATTTGATTAATTCCCTCTCACTAAATTTGAATTTTTAATTCAAATTTTGTCACATTCCTCCATATTCTTCTAACCTCCTTCCACATCATATTCCACCTCACCATGTGTCACATGAAAATAATTATTCCTAATTTCTAAAATGGGTAATTACCCTCAAAAATCTCAACCAACTCAAGGACACATGGCTTCTTCTTTCCATTTATTCTTTTCTACACTCTGCCAGATTGTTCTATTAAATGGGAGAACTTCCTTATTTATCTCCAACTTCATCATTTCTCACCATCAATCTCTCCATATTGAATCTTGATCGTTCATTACTACCAAATCACCTAATGCCTTGGTGAAATATATAAATAGAGGCTCACTTACATCCTTTGGAGAGGAGAGAATTGCATACAATTACTTTGCAAAAATCATCTTAGCATTTGAGAGCTTAGTTGCATTGTGATTCAACATTTAAAATAATTTAGCAAGTAAATTAGAATCATGATTGCATTCTTAGATGTGTCTTAGTTTTCTTATAGTATTTATAATCATTCTCAAAGTATCTCCATTATTTTAAATCAACATTACATCATTTCATTAACATTATGTATACAAAAATTCACCATCCTGCATATCATTTAGTCCATCATTCAACCAAAAACATCAAAATCATGTAGGTTTAGATATAGTTTATGTATTCTAGAATTAATGGCTACTCATTTCTTAGGTTTCATCACTATAATTCAATGCATAATTAAGATCTAAGAGCACTATTATCAAGATCCTTAAGAATAGAGGAAGATGGAATGTCTTTAAGGAATCATTTTAATGAATTGTGTTGTTTAATTTAGATTTCCTTAATGTCATACATTGCATCTGTTGTGTGTTATTGATTACTTTAATTCACATATTTTCTCACACACATAAATTGGCACCCATTATGGGGCTGGAGCCCCTATTATTTTGATATTTTTCTAGAAAATATGCTTTACAGGTTATGATGTGAGTTTCTCTAGCGCAACCACTAATTCCTCTGATGTACCCAAAATATTCTACGACACATTAACTGGCTATTCTGGCACAATATTTGGTTTCTCATTTGCATCCATGTCATTCTGTGGAACATCAGGGGGTCTCTATAGCACATTCACCACTTTCTATAGTGCATTTCATGTTTTTTGTAGTGCATTCAATTATTTTTGCAGCGCATTTACCTTTTTAGCGCATCAGCTTACTATAATGGCACATTTGATTTTCTCTGTAAATTTCTTCCAGGTCTAAAAACTAATGAATGATTTTTTGTTTTGTAGGATTTTCAAATGTTGTCAAAGACTTTGTAGAAACTCCTAAATGCTATCAAAGAAACATTTATTGCAAACTACTGATGAATTTAATGCAGGGCTAGGAGTGACTTATTTGCTTTTTGCTTAATTTAGGAAACTAGACTAATTAGGAAGGAATTAGGAAGGAAAGAACACCATGTATGTTGTGTGTATTGAATGGTAGGAATATTCTCTCACCTTAACTGGGTGACCAAAAGGCTAGATCCATTCATGTTTATCTGCAAGTGTAAGTGGAGTATACAATGTGTGTTCTCTCTTTGTTCATGAAAAATAAAGATTGATTAAACTATGCGTGTACTTTCTTGCTTTTTTTTTTTATCTTAGAGGGCCTTCCTTGTGGGAAAAAGTAATCACCCAAGAGAACAATCCAACCGGAAACATGCTAAAGCCAAGCAACTTCCAGCTGATATATAAGTGTGGGTACTTGTTGAAAGACAAGTATCATGAGGATGGTTCTGACGAGAAGGGAAACAATGGTCTCTTGCCACATGGATCATCCCTTCTGAACAAAATTTTGGTACTAGAACCCTTGTTATAGTTGGCCAAAAAGCTTTATATATTCTTTGGCACAACAACAGTCATTGCAAAGGCATCCACATTCTCACAGTTTTTAGTAGAGATGATCAGTTTGTCATGGGAGTTTTATGGGGGCTGGAAGTTTGGTTGAACTGAGAAGTGAGTGCACTATAAGGGGGAGCCCATGTGGCATAGTTTCTGAATTCATCCGCTAAAATAAGTGTGGTTGGAGTAAAATCCAAGTGGAATCCAAAAGAATACAATCTTACACAACCTTACAAATGTACATTTGCTTGATTTTTTTTTCCAAAGTGTTTTCAAAACAAACTTCAAACAAAACCTTACATAGTGAAAGTGCAAAACTATGATTCAAAAAACATCATTTGGGACAAACCATTATCTAACTAAAAAACTAGAAAAATTAAGTAAGTTGGCATTAAATTGTTACATTCCCTTGTTCAATGCATACACTGCTTATCTTAGCGCATTTACTATTTTTTCCAATGCACATACTCTCTTTTATAGTGCATTTATTGCTTTTTCTAGTGCATTCACCTTCTGTTACGACACATATACCCAATTTACCAGCGCATCCCTTGCATTCTGTGGCACATTTACCAAATTTTGTGGTGCATACGCCTAAAACTTTGGCACATTTGAGCTATTCCCTAGCGCATATACCTAATTCTAAAGCACTTCTAAACTTTTCTCTGGCACATCCAATCCATGTTATAGCACATCTTCCTTTTAGCACATACACTGACTATTGTGGCACATCCACCAGAATTCATAACCAGAGAGTTCAATTTGACTCCTATCTGACATTTTGAAACCACAATTCAAAATCCTTTCCAATCCATAATCATTCCTTAGATACAACAAAGTCTAAACATGTTCTTTATCAAATGATTTCATGAAATATTAAAATCCGAAAACCAAAATCCATAGTTCTTAGTCCAAAAGCTCATCAAAAATTTCTTTCAACACTCTACGAATTTAGAGAGAGATTGGTCTTCAATTTCTACAAAGGAGCTTCAAAGAACAACCCCAACTTGTATTCATTTTACTATTCTCAAAATCTAAGACTCTTCCAAAGTTTGAGCATCTTGTCTAGGAAGAAAATTTGTCCACCATTTCACAATTGGAACCAAAATTTCAGGATTTTCTCAAGTTTAGAATTATTTCTTAGGTTCTTTAAAAGTCTAAATTTGTTGAAATTGACCTATACAAGTGAAATCCTTTGCATAAACTTTGATCAAACATCTAAAAGTTCACAATCATCATCAAAATCCAAATTTGATCATCAAGTTGAGTTTCCCCATTAGGATTTATCACCCTTCATCTAGAAACAATACACTTTACATCAAATTGCATTACCTTGGTCCCATCAATAGGATTCATTATTCTATTCGACTTATGTATTCCTTGGAACCTCTAAACAAAAATCAAAATTTAGCAAAATTTCATCACTTGCATGCATGTGTTTAACAAGGTGCCAAAAGAAAAAACTCAAGGACAAGGAACTTGAACCTCAAAATACCATGGGCGAACCAAAGGAAAATCCCTTTCACAAAATTTATCAAAATGAACAAAAGAAATAACAAAGGAGGAAATAGAACAAGCAAACCAAGATCCCAAATTTCATAAATTCCTAGAGAGAATCTTTGAAAAGGATGGAGAAAAATACCTTCTAATGTTAGCAAACCAAGAGGTCAAATTACCAAGTGATTTTGATGTCAATAAATTGAAGGGAACCCCAAAGAAAACTGAAATTGAAACACCAAATATAGATCAAATGGCTTCCGTCACACATCAAATGAAGAACCTTCAACAACAATTGCATGACATGCAAGGAAGGACTACCAAAAGATACTTGTTGCAAGATATTCATCCCTACACCTTTTATAGAAAGTTAAACATGATACCATTTCCCCCGAATTGCGACTTACCAAAATATGACAAATATAATGGAAAATCTAACCCCATAGACCATGTGTGAGAATTATGAACTATGAGTCTTGAGTTTGCTCATGAGGACACATACTTGATGAGACTTTTTCCTCACAGCTTGGGAGGCTATTGTATGGAATGGTTTTCAAAACTCCAACTAGGCATAAAATCCTTTGAAGAACTTGTCAAAAAGTTTATAATTCAATATTCATATAACATTTCACATGAGATAACCATGAAGGATCTTTGTAATACCAAACAAAAAAAAGGGGAAGCCTTTCTCATATTCTTACAAAGGTGGATAAGGTTATTTTCTCAATATGCTCATCCCATACCCAAACAAGAAAAGAAAAATATTTTCATTGATAATCTTAATAGTGAAATGAGCTATAGGCTACAGTTACAATGTCCCCCTAGCTTTGAGAAGATGGTAGAAAACGGTATCAAAATTGAAGAAGCTTTAGTCAAAAGAGGGGTATTGAAAATTCACAATGAAGGATCAAACAATGCTAGATCTTCTAACCATCACAACAATGAGAAACCCAAATTTTGGAAAAGGAACAAGAATACCAACAATGGTACTGCCGAAACACATAATGTGAAACCAGTCTTTAATTTATTAGGAACCACAACTAAGACTGATCAAAACATCAATCAAGGCCCTAATCAAAATGTCAATCAATCTAACAATCAAAACAACCACAATCAAAATAATATGACGTCCAAACCTCCACCTTATCAAACACAATCAAACCACATAAAATTCACACCTTTGGGTCAATCACACGACTTTGCATTGAAGGAACTTCTTGCAAATAACCTCATAATGTTACCTGACACTCAAGGCTTTGAACCAAAAGTAAATTTTTCATGGTGGAATGATGCCTATTATTGTGAATTTCATCAGTGCAAAGGTCCTCAAACAAATAGTTGCATGCAATTGAAACACAAAATACAAGATTTAATAGATGACAAGGTCATACGAATAGAAGGACCCCAAACAAATGTCAATCATAGAGCATTTAAAAATCCTTTACGGAATTATGAAATGGGGCAGTCCTCTACAACAAAAAACAAGGGAAAGAACATAAATTATGTCTATGGTACTTTCATAAATCATATCTCAGCAACAAAAGATCAGATGAATACCATCGAAACTAATAACAATCAAGACATCACTACAAACGATAATCCAATCTATGACATACCAATTGAACAAGAACAAGACATCACCATCTATGTTAATGACATACAACTAGATATGACTGCAATGGATACTCAAGTCAATGTCATTAAAATCAATGGGAAACCAGACAACATGCTAGTAAACATGACCGTGAGAGCACGATCCAAATATGTCCTAAAAGGAAGTTCATCTAAAACACCTGCTACCTCATCCAATCAATATAACTTAGTGGACCAATTACAAAATATCCCTGCACAAATATCGATATTAGAATGCTCAAAATTTCACCTACCCACTAAGAGATTTTGGAAAAGGCCCTAGTGGACATAACAGTACCAACAAATCTGGAAGTTTGTAAATTTGAAGCCATGGTGGGACATTTGAATGCACCACATTGTTTATCCTTTTCAAAAAATGATGACGCATCTATTTCTCATCCCCACAATGTTGCTCTCCATATTGAAGTCCTAATTCATAAACATCATGTCAAACATGTCCTAATAGATGGAGGAGTCGGCCTAAATATATGTACTTTAAAACTTGTTCTTTCCTTAGGATTTTATGAGAATGCAATTGATTCGAAGAAAAAGATTACAATAAAAGCATATGATGATGAGGAAAGATCTTCATAGGGATTGATTGTCTTACCTATTCAAGTAGGACCGATTAAGAAAGATGTAATCTGCCAAGTCTTAGACAAGTATTTGACCTACAACATACTATTGGGTTACCCATGGATCCATGAAATGCAAGTGGTCCCATCAACATACCACCAATGTTTAAAATTTCCCTGTGGTGGCCAAGAAATAACCATCTCAGCTGATTCAAATAGTCCTCAGTATTGCAATACCTTGAAATCTATCCAAGATATCTTTGTGCCTCATAACAAAGAAGCTTCCACTCCTATCCCTTCCAATGATCAAACCCTATCAAGTTCTTCATCCAAAACGTTGGTCATTTCCTCAAATCATGAAGGTCAATCCAGTTCCATGTCTAAACAGTCTGAGAAGATAGAAGAAGTTGCTCCTTCCATGTCCTCAAATCATGAAGCCCAATTGAATACCTTGTCAAAAAAATTTGAGAAAAAAGTCCAACTCAAAGATAAAGGTGTTGGTGAATATTTCATTGAAAAATCTCTATGTCTTTCATAGTTCTCTTCCTTTAAGTCATATGGGAAACCCTCAACATCAACACAACAGGCATCACAACTAGTTACACTCTTTGATGGTCGGTTTGTAAAAGAAAGCACTGTGGTTAACGAAGCAGAAGAAAAAGATGTTCTAAACTAGCTTTATAAGGATGAAGAAGAATCCCAAAACAACAATTACAAATGTACAAACAACATAATATGGAAAAGGCTTCACTATTTTGGAAAAGATGGGATACA
>VDFB02037266.1:0-27554 GCA_007258455.2 Sequoia sempervirens
AGTCTCATTTACACCTATCAGAATGTTGATAAAAAACCACTTTTGATTTACCTTTTGGGGGAACAAATGAATTCATTTTAAAATTTGTTTTTGTGGTATGTAGTCGGTATTATAATCTTCCCAAAAGTATAATTTTAATTAGGTTGTTTTTATTAGTATATTTATTTTTTATTTCTTGTGAATGTAGGTTTTGCACCAAAAATCAAGCTCTATGTTCTGCACATGTGGAAAAATAGCATATTATCAATATATATATATATATTAGTGCACTGGATATTAAAGTCCTTGATCTGACAAAAAAAAAATTGAATTTAAATTACATAGAAAAAAGAGGTATATTTATTATGATCCGCTATGTCGAATTGTAATTGGTTTGACTTTAAGGGGAAACTTGATTAAAGGAATTTTTGGGTAAAACACTGGAAACAAAAGTAGAAAGCACTAGATATCATAGTACAAATCTAAATTAAAAAAATTATCCTTCATGGAAAAAAGGATTATATTTGTATATAGTGGTATCCTCCTTAAAAATGACATTTATTGAAAAAAACTTGTTTTTTAAGGAGATGGAAAAATAAGTGCAATTTTATTCCCAAAATTTTAAAAAGTATATATTTAGAATACACACACAAAATGTCACAAATCACTAGTTTTCATCATCTTCAAATTCCTCGCTGGTTTAGCCACTATAGGTACCTGAAAGTGAAGATTTAGTTAGAAAAAATCATTTAAGTGTTCAATTTGGCTAAAAATTGTAAACTAGTATTGTGGGATCACCCATCATGGCTTCTTCTCTCTTTTCCAATAAGACTTTCCATAAATCATCTTATACCTTTTTCCTAATATACTCCATATCTACCTCGATAGTGACAATGTATTTGATGATTGCTTCAATTATGGTGACTATCTTCTCCTCATTTTTATTCTGATACATGACAACAGTTTCCTTCAACATTTTTCTATGCATTGAAATAACATCAAATAGTGCATCCAACATCATTGGGCTAGAAGGTTTCTCTAGAGTAGTATTATTATTTTTCTTCTTCTCTAGATTACCATATTTAGGCTTCTTTCCGTTCTTTTCCTTCACCTTATTCATATGTATCCAAAAGGATTAATTTTCTTTCTCAATTTCTTTTTCTTCAGATGAGTCAACTATATCTATTCTTCATTTCTTTGAAGTGGTGTTGCTTCTTTTCATAGTCAATGGAGACTCTTCATCATCATCTTCTTCTTCAAAGAGCACACTCATATCCTTCTCTCTTTGAGCTTTCTATCTCTTTCCTCTTATTGGCTTAGTGGTAGATGTGGAGGCTACTAGAGTAGCTTTCCTCTTCTTCAATAGAGATTATTCTATCACTGAAGCATTAGTCTCCATTTTCTTAGTTCCGCATATGGTATAAACTAATCCTAAAGGTTGTTGAGTAAAAAGGAAAGTAGTGGAAATAGTTCTACCAAATCTTCTAGTTCTAGAGGACTCACCAATTGTATATGCTAATGTCACAACTTTTTTTCTTAATATCTACACTTCTTCATATGTGAATCCATGTCCTTTGAAATATTCATTCACAAATCTAGTTACTCTCTTCTTTCGAAGACTTTTTCCTCATATGTTTCATGTCTCTCTTGTGCAGGATCATTAGGTCTATTCAACAATATTTTATCAAGACCATAAACCTCAACTTCATTCATCTCATAATTGATTGGAGGAATCCAGAATGTTCTGGGTTCCACAACTTTAGTAATGCAAAAACCAATGGAAACTAAAAATGTGATATCATCTCGATATTTTTCCACTAAGGACCTAGGGATTCTCTCCCTTTTGTGCATTCTCTTCTAAAATACTATAAAGAATGTAGTAAGAAATTCTTGAACTTTCATATCACCATGGTTCTATAAATGTTCCAAAATATGATGCGATACTAGTCTCCTTTAATCCAATATGACATTACTTCTTCCTAGAAGCTCCCTCAGAAAGTAAAAAAATAGATAAACTACTAGTGAACCAAAGTTGAATGGATATTTCTTATCTTTGGTTTTCTTCAAGTTGTTAAACAATTGTTTCCAAAGAAACTCATAGAGATCATAGTCCTTACCCTTTTCCGTTATATCATAGGAAACATAGATTGTTGTAGGTGACATAGAATTCTCCCTTTTGATGTAGTAAATTTTGTATCCTATGACCATTTTCACATACCTTAATGTAGGGTTCTGAATAGTGTGCATCGCGAGAGCCCTATGATCAAATGTGGCTCTAGTTAATTCCATCACATCTTTATTATTTACAGATTTTAATATTGGCATAGGTCTAGTGGCATAAAGTCTTGTCACTTCTTATAACTTACTTTGTGATCATGTAGGGCTTTTCAGTCCATAAGTATTAGCCACGTACTCTACTCAATGCCATTCTCACATACTTAGCTACATCATCATAGGTGAAATTTGGAAATACCTACCAAATGTCCAATTTTTTTGCTACTAGGTTTTTATATTCAAGCTTGATCTAGTGATCATCTCTAGTTAACTCATTTATCCAAAGATTGATGAATATTACATGGTTATATTCTTCCATTGTTCTATTGATATAAACCCTAGTGTCTTTTGTAGGAAAAACCCCGTATGGAATGCTCAAAAATGCTTCGAGTGGGTCATTCTCAAATATATTCATAGGGTATTTCTTGAATTTTGGCTAGGTATTCTCACTTCCATTCACTAATATATGTGTAGCCATCTCTATTGAATTCAAATGCTTTGAAAAAAATTCTAGGACAATGGTAAATAACTTTTCTTCACTTAAGTGAAACTAGGGTTTGAATGCTCTACTTCCTGAACTCTTGAACTTTCTTCAATTCACTCTAAATGTATCAAAGTGATTAAATTAGACCAAGTTTAGAAACTTATAGTCCTTTTATTTTCCCTAATTCACATTTAATAAACCAATCAATAAAGCTGATGAAAACTCTTCACTATTCAACAACAACCGCTTAATTATTTTGCAAAACTCTACAAAAGCATACTTTCTTCTAGAATTTCCTTCACAAGATCCAAACAGTCAATCTGCAATTTATGTCTTCATGTCGAGTCATGGCACCTTATATCGATAGGTTATATTCGATATTTTGTTATTGCTCCCCCTAAGCCAATGCCTAGGTTCAATTTTCAAGAAAATTATCTACACTGGAGGGTGGTAAAGTTTCATTTGTAGTTTTTGATTCTTTCTTGTTCTTGGTCTCTTATTTCTTCCTCTAGACCTTCTCCATTTCCTTCTTTAAGTTTTTTTGGATCAATCTATGTGACTGGATCATTTTTCTTTTTAGGATTGTTATTCCTTATGTTTCTACATACTCTAGTAATATGTCCAGTTTTATTGCAATTGTGGCATACAACATTCCTCTGAGAGTTATTCTTTTCATTCATTTTGGATATGCATTGGTTAGCCTTTTTTCCAAATCCATATCATGTATAACAATATCCATTGAAATAATGAAACATTCTACCATGGTTATATGTATTCCTCATTTGATTTTTGCATTCACTTGCTCTATGTCCAAGCTTCTTGCATGTCAAGAATTGACCAGTAAAGGATGAAACATTCTAATTTATTTTACTTCTAAATTATATTTCTTTATGTCCAAACTTATTATAGAAATAACAGATACCATTGAAGGATGAGTACCTTTGAGAATTTGGTTGTTTGATAGGGGGTCTTCTTGCATTGTTTCTTTGATTCTAGTACTTGAAACTATTCTTCTTATCTTCAGTATTCTCTAGTTCACTGATCTTCTTTGCATCTTCTTTTGAACTTTCACCTTTCTCAAGTCCCAAGCCACCATTGTCTTTAGATACTTTCTGACTTGTGATTAACTCATCAAGAATTATAGAACTTTTCTTGAACTTATCTTCATGAATTCTTTCTTTCTCCAAATTTGATCTCAAATTTAACACGTCTTCTTCAAGCCTTATGCATTCATCAAATTTGTTCTTAACTATTGCATTTAGGCATTCTTCAATTCTTTTATTTTCTTCCACTTGCACTTTTAGTCTGGTGATATTCTCATTCACTTGTTTCAATTGTTTATTTACCTCCCTATGTCTTTCTCTACAACTTTTAATTTTCTCTCCCAGTTTCTTGATGCATTCATTAGCTTCATTTAGATTTTCCTTAAAGGTCTTTATTTTCACCTTTAAAATTTTCAAGATCTTCAAGAGAAATTTTGATTTCTCCATCCTTGTCAAGTATGCAATATTTTTCATAGTATCCATTGGTAGGGATTTCGGCTATGTCTTCAATCTCCAAGGCATTCCCAAAGTGGTCAAGCCCCTTAAAGGGAACTAAGCTCTGATATCAATTTTTCAACACCCAAAATACTAAGAGGGGGTGAATCAGTATTCCTAAAAACCATTTAATTACTAACCATACAATTATCAAATCATAATTAGCAATTAACATAAATGAAACCATAAACATCCCATAGCACATACAACAAATGAACACGAGGATTTTTATGTGGAAAACCCAAAATGGGAAAAACCACAACTAGGATTAGGTCACAATATGTTATAATTGGTTATAAAATATTATAGAAAGACTCACTACTAGGTGGACTCACTATCCGAGTGAACCCACTATTCATAGAGAAAAGAAAGATAAATAAAGTGGCTATGCAACCAAGATTTGAACTGATACAAAGTGCATCTATCATATGCTGAATTTAGTTTGTTTGAAGATCAAAACCATGAATCAAAACACTTGGCTTAATATATAATACAATTTTTTACTCAGTATTACATTTGCATAACCTTTTCTCAATCCACAACAAAAATATTCTTTATTGCTTGTGTTCAGATCGCTTCTCTATCAAAAATAATCATCATCAAAAACTCAAAATGATCTTCTATATATATTAACACCATTGCAAACATCAATTAGGTCAGACTAATTAGATGTCACCCAAATTAATGCAAAACATTCCTTTTCAGTACCTAATTCAAATTAAATTACCTTTGTGTCACAACACATGTGATATAGGTTAGCATGGACCTATAATAGAGCCCTCTTACATTCACATCGCATCACTAAACTCCACAATCCTTTACATATTTTAGGTCAATTAGATATAGGGCCTAAAATTAAAATTCTCCAACTAATCACCAATGATAGGAAACATGGATCTCAAAATATCATGCCAAATGGAAATATAAATGAATAAACACTTGTAAACATTCTCCCAAAGCTGTAAGTCCTAACAAAAATTCATGGAGGATTGCAAACCAAATAGGTCATATTCATTACATAGAAAAATGACAAAACCTTATATACTAAACTTTTGGCACTTGCAAATTTTGAACCGTTTGTCTAGACCAACTAAAATTCTAAATTCAGATGCTATTATAATCCAAAAACAATGTATTGTATCTATATAAGTAGATCTATATGTATGATGGAGAGGACCAATCTACCAGAGGGAACAAAGAGAAAAAACTATTGGTGTAGATACATAGTAGAAGTGTTTAAATGTCAATCAAGTCCTCTATGCAAAATATTCTCCATATCATTCTAATATCCATTGTGTAGCATTGACATCAATGACAACACACTTCTTCATTCTTTCAATAGAGAAGTTGGAAATTTTAGTACATACACTAGAGATCAGTTGTTTGGAACACTTTGCATTTGAAATGAGAAAAATTGGTCTAAAAAATTGTGCAAAAGTGGAGACTTCTTTCAAGATTGGAAAATAAAAAAATTTAAAGATTTAGATGGAGATGATCTTGATGATGTGGAAGCTAACTTTGTAAGAAGAATGAAAAAGTGCAATGGTAATTACAAAGGTAAATTAAATTTCAAATGTTTCATTTGTGGAAATATAGGTCACTATGCTTCAAGATGTTCAAATAGAATTGTGAACAATAAGAACAATGAAAATAAAGGGAAAATGATCAAGATAAGCTATTGTGTTGGAGAAGATGCTAGTATTTTCGATGATCAATCTAATTATGGAGATGTTGATGATAATGAATTTTTGTTCTTGGATTTAAAAGATGAATCTGGTTCCACTAACTCTGAAAGTTGTGTGAAGGAAAGTATTCCAAAGAAAAAGGATAAAATTGGAGGTACTTTGGTATCTACTTTTCATGTTAGATAAAACAATAACTATCAGGTTATTGATAGTGGTTGCTCAAATCACATGACCAAAGAAAAGATTAAGTTTACAGTTAAACTTTTAAAATACGATGGACGACTTGTTAAATTTGGAGATGATTCAGGTGCTAAGATTTGTGGAATAGCTTCAATCAATTTTGATGGAAAGAATAATACTAAAGATGTTTAATACTATGTTAAAGGTTTAAGGAATAACCTATTGAGTGTTGGAAAAATGTGTAGAAAATGATACAATCTTATGTTTTAGGATGATGGATGTGAGATCAAAAATGGATCTAGAACTATGATTGTTGTTGGAAAGAGGATAGATGGAAATATCTATTAGCTCAAGGGTGTTGATGGTCACTATTTTATGACTTAGACTAATAATAGTTGGTTATGGAATAAGGGAATGTATCACATAAATTTTGATAACTTGGTTAGAATTAGTTTAGTTCAAGTAGTGAGAGATCTGCTAAGGATTATAAATCCTATCAATGTTGTTTATGGGGATTGTCAATTTCGAAAACAAACTAGAATTAGTTTTAAGGGAAAGCAACAATCTTCTACCCAATTGTTGGAATTAGTACACATAGACCTTTATGGTCCTATAAGAGTGATAAGTCTTCAAGGTGAAAAAAATTTCATGCTTTTGATTGATCATTACTCTAGAATGACATGGGTTACTTTTCTTAGAGAAAAATCTATAGTCCTATATAGATTTAAAGAATTCAAAGTTATGGTTGAAAATGAGATGGATTTGAAGATCAAATGTTTGAGGTTTGATAGAGGTGGAGAGTTCTTCTCCAATGAATTTAACATGTTTTGTGAGAATCGTTGCATTAAAAGGCTCTTGCTTTCCCCTAGGACTCCTCAGAAAAATGGAGTGGTTGAAAGGAAAAATAGGACTATTCAAGAAGCTACAAGGACTATGATGAAAGAAGCTAACCCACCCGAAGTCTACTAGAGAGAAGAAATTCCTACTGTTGTTTACATACTTAACATAGTTCAACCTAGAGTTTACAACAAAAAGACTCTCTATGAGTTGTAGTATGGAAGGATTCCTACTATCAAGTACTTCAAAGTGTTTGGAAGAAAATGTTATATCAAAAGAGATGATGCAAAAAAGTAAAGCTTATAGATGTTACAACAAAAGGCTAAGAAGGATTGTTGAAAGTGCAAGTGTTAAGGTTGATGAATATTTGAGGAATTAAGTGGTAATACATGGATATGAGCTAGATGAACTTCTTGTGGAGAAGAAGAAGAAAAGGCTAAGGAAAAAGAAGTGCAAAATGAAGAGGAAGAAGCTCTAGAAAATAACCCTAAGTATGTATAGCAAAATAATTTTGAAGAATAGATAATTGGAGACAAAAGAAAATGCATGTTGACAAGAAAAATAATTGCTAAAGAGGAGGTAAGTCTATGTTTACTTTCTAAATATAAACCAAAAATAGTAAATGAAGCTTGCAAACACAAACATTGGATGAAGGAAATGGAAGAAGAACATATTCAGATTGAAAATATTTAGACTTGGCAACTTTTGTTGGTATGTGGTGACTAATCATGCTATACTGTAAGCCCATGCTATACTATACACCCCAACATGTATCCTTTGAGCTGGGCCCTGGGCAAGGGTTCGGGGGCGGCAGACCCCGAAAAAGGGAAAAATCAATGAAAAGAATGAAAAAACCTGATTTTGTAGAACTCTAATCTAGAAGCTTCTAAGCTTGTTAAAAAGGGGTTTGAATGGGGGTTACAGTATGATGAAAAATGAAATTATTCACAAGATTGTAATAGGTTTTTGTACTAGATAATAAAATTATTGGATGGCTGCAGTTTGGTGGATGTAGCCTAGATTGGGTGAACCATGTTAAATTCTCTGTGTTATAATTTATTCTATGTGTGTTTTAATTTCTTTATTTATTAATTAAATCTGCATTTAATTGTTAGATATCTACCATTTCTAACCCTAACAAGTGGTATCAGAGCGGGTTGTGTTTCAATTATCATCTATAGGAAGGTCTTACAGTTGAGTGGGAGTAATGGCAGACGAGGGTAAGAAGATTGAGAAGTTTAATGGGAAGAACTATCAGTTATGGAAGATGTAGATGGAGGACTATCTCTATCAGAAGGATTTATGGCGACCATTGGAAGAGAAAACCAAGAAACCTACAACAATGTTTGATGAGGACTGGGATATTTTGGATAGAAAGACTCTTGGTAGTATTCGTTTATCCTTGGCACAATTGGTGGCATTCAATATTACAACAACAAAGACAACTCAAGAGTTGACGGAAACCCTGGTGAAGTTATATGAAAAGCCTTCCACTTTGAATAAGGTATTTCTTATGAAGCGTTTATTTAATATGAAAATGGTAGAAGGTGGGTCAGTTACTGATCATTTAAATGAGTTTAATACGGTCACTAGTCAATTAACTTCTGTAAAAGTAAACTTTGATGAAGAAGTTAGGGCTCTTTTGATTCTATGTTCTTTTCTTGAAAGTTGGAATAGCTTGGTAATGGCTGTTAGCAATTTTGTTTCTAGTTCGAATACATTGAAATTTGATGATGTTGTTGGTGTTATTTTGAGGGAGGAAATTCATAGGAAAAGCTCAGGTGGAACATCCACATCAGGCAGTGTTTTGAATGCAAAAACAAGGAGCAAAACAAAGGAGAGAGGAAACAATTCTAGAAATCCTGGGAAGTCACAAGGAAAATCAAAGGACAAAATGCCCCAATCTAGAGACAAGAGGGATTGTTGGTATTGTGGTAAGCCGGGTCATTTAAAGAAAGATTGTTGGTCTCAGAAAAATAAAGGAGACAAAAAGGAAGGAAGTAAAGAGGCAAATATGGTAAGTAATAAATCTGATGAGGATGCTTTGATTCTTTCCCTTGATAATTCTGATGATTCTTGGGTGTTAGATTTAGGGGCTTCATTTCATGCTACCCCCCATAGAAGTTATTTTCTTGATTATGTCCAAGGGGATTTTGGGTTGGTTTATTTAGGAGATAACGAACCCTGTCATATTGTTGGAAAGGGAAGAATCAAGATTAAGTTGTAGAATGGGAATCATTGGCTACTACATGAGGTAAGGCATGTTCCAAAGTTAAGTAGAAATTTAATTTTAGCAAGGAAACTAGATGATGAAGGTTGTGTTGTTACATTTAGTGATAAAAATTGGAAGGTCACAAAGGGTGCCTTAGTGGTAGAAAAAATGTGTGAAAGTAGGCACCTTATATCTTTGTACAGGTCATAATATTCCTTCTACTTTAATTGTTACGGAAAAAGGTCAATGTTTAGGAACAGTTGTTGCAGTTCAATAGGTAGAAGATCATACAATTGTTGTGGACTTTGAATTAGCACTGTGGCATACTATACTTGGGCATATGAGTGCAAAAAGTATGAAATTACTTCATTCAAATAATGTTTTACCAAGTCTAAAATGTGTTAATATGGATTTCTATGAAAGTTGTGTATGGAAAACAAAAGAGAGCAAGTTTTCTCAAAGATGGGAAGCAAAATAAAGATGAGAAATTGGAGCTTCTACATACAGATGTATGGGGACTAGCTCAGGTATCTTCTCTCGGTGACTCTTTGTATTATGTTACATTCATTGATGATGCAACTAGGAAGGTATAGATTCATTTCCTTAGGTAGAAATATGATGTATTTGAAACTTTTAAAAAATGGAGAAGCTTGGTTGAGAATGAGACAGGTAAAAAGCTAAAATGTCTCAGATCTGATATGGTGGTGAGTATTGCAGCAAAGAGTTTGAAGATTATTGTTCCTCTAATGGTATTAATAGGGAAAAAATGGTTTCAAGAATTCCACAGGAAAATGGAGTGGCTCAGCACATGAATAGAACAATAATCGAGTGTGCACGAACTATGAGATTGCATGTTGGGTTGCCTTTATAAATGTGGGAAAAGCCTATAAACACTGTTGTTTATTTAATTAATAGAGGTCCCTCTAATCCTTTGGGTTGTGGTATTCTAGAGGAAGCATGTAAAGGTAAGAAGGTGAGTTATTCTTTTCTCAAAACCTTCGGTTGTCAAGCATTTGCACATGTAGATTCTAAAAATAGAACCAAGCTTGATGCAAAATCAAAGAAATGTATATTTGTTGGATATGGCATTGATGAATTTGGTTATAGGCTTTGGGATTTTGAAAATCAGAAAATTGTGAGAAGCAAGGATGTCATATTCAATGAGAAAGTGTTGTACAAAGATCTATTGCTGCATCATGAGAAGAAAGAAAATGATTATGCAGTGTTGGATGATATTCCAAACAATGATGTTTCAGTGGCTACTCATGTTGGGAAACAACAACAACAACAAATACCACAAACTCCTGTGAATGTTAAACAATCTTCAAGGATAAGTAGACCTCCAGAAAGATTATCTCGCTCTTTGTATACTATTTTGTTAACTGATGCCAGTGAACTGGAATATTATGATTAAGTTATGCAAGTGGATACCAAGGTTTAGTGGGAGCATGAAATGGAAGAAGAAATGGACTCCTTGCTAAAAAATCAAACTTGGGAATTATGCAAGTTGCCTGCAGGTAAAAAGGCTTTACAAACAAATGGGTTTATAGGTTGAAAGAGGAGGATGGAGGTAAGACGAGATTTAAATCCAGATTAGTTGTAAAGGGATTTGAACAGAAAAAGGGTATTGATTTTGATGAAATTTTTTCTCCAGTTGTTAAAATGACTTCTATTCATATTGTTTTAAGTATTGTGGTTGCTGAATTTTTGCATTTAGAATAGCTTGATGTTAAAAAAACCTTTCTCCATGGTGATCTAGAAGAGGAAATATATATGGAACAACCACAAGGATTTGAGGTCAAAGGTAAGGAGAAACTAGTGTGCAGATTGAAGAAAAGTTTATATGGCTTGAAGCAAGCACCTCGGAAACGGTACTTGAAATTTGATAGTTTTATGGCTAAGAAAGGCTACAACATGTGTAATTCTGACCATTATGTTTATTTTAAGAGGTTGGATAATGGAAGCTACATTATTTTATGTTTATATGTTGATGACATGCTTGTAGCAGGGTCTAACATGGATCACATAAGTGAGCTATTGTTAGAGCACATAAGTGAGCTAAAACAACATTTAGCAAAATCTTTTGCTATAAAGGATATGGGTGCAGTAAAACAAATTCTTGGTATGAAAATTTGTAGAGATAGGAAAAACAAAAAATTGTTTTTATCTCAGGCTAATTATGTTGAAAAGGTGTTGTAGAGATTTCATATGGAGAATAAAAAAGTTGTCAGCACATCTTTTCCTAGTTATGTTAAATTGACTAAGGATATGTGTCCAAAGACATAAGAGGAGGAAGAAAAAATGTCCAAGGTACCATATGCTTCAGCTGTAGGCAGTTTAATGTACGCCATGGTATGCACAAGACTGGATATTGCACATGTCGTAGAAGTTGTTAGCAGGTATTTGAGTCATCCCGGAGTTGAGCATTGGAATGCGGTAAAATGGATTCTCAGGTACTTGAGAGATACATCCAATAAATGTTTATGTTTTGGGGGCTCTAATACTGATTTACAAGGCTATGTTGACTTAGATTTGGCAGGGGATATAGATACCAGGCGGAGTACCACAAGTTATGTATTTACAATTGGTGGGACAACAATGAGTTGGATTTCTCGATTGAAAAAGGTGGTTGCTTTATCCACCATAGAGGTAGAGTATGTTGCTGCAACAGAGGTGGCAAAGGAGATGATATGGCTGCAACTTTTCATGGATGAGTTGGGAAAACAACAGGATGGAAATTACTTGTTTATAGATAGCCAAAGTGCTATACATCTTGCAAATAATTCTTCCTTGCATTCTAAAAAAAAAACATACAGTTGAGATATCATTTCATTCAGTCAGTGTTGGAGGATGGACAGTTCAAGTTGGACAAGATACATATAGATGTCAATCCAATGGATATGTTTACAAAGGTGGTGACAAGGGAGAAGCCGAGCTCATCTTTAGCTTTAGTTGGGCTTCAAGGTTGAATTCAAGTATAACAGAGCAGTAGGGTCCAAGGTACTTATTTCTAGTGGGAGCTATAATTGCAGTAGTGTCGTCCAAGATCAGTCTCCAAGTGGGCGATTGTGTTGGTGTGGAGCCTGATCAGTCTCCAAGTGGGAGATTGTTGGTATGTGGCGATTGATCATGCTATACTATACAACCCATGCTATACTGTACACCCTAGCATGTATCCTTGCCGGGGTCAGGGGTCAGGCCAGGCCCTAGGTAGGGGTTTGGGGGCGATAGCCCCCGAAAAGGGAAAAATCAACGGAAAAAAAGAAAAAAACTATATTTTGTAGAACCCTAATCTGGAAGCTTCTAAGGTTGTTAAAAATGGGTTCGAATGGGGGTTACAATATGATTAAAAACATGATTATTTGCAAGATTGTAATAGGTTTTTGCACTGGATAATAAAATCATTGGATGGTTGTGGTTTGGTGGATGTAGCCCAGATTGGGTGAACCACATTAAATTCTTTGTGTTATAATTTATTCTATGTGTATTTTAGTTTCTCTGTTTATTAATTAAATCTGCATTTAATTGTTAGATATCTACCATTTCTAACCCTAACAATTTGTTCCTAGACCTGAACAAAAAAATATTATTAGAACTAAGTGGGTATTCATAAACAAGCTGAATAAGAATGGAGAAGTGGTGAGAAGCAAGGAAAGTCTTGTGCATAGGGGCTATGCACAAGTTGA
Source organism: Sequoia sempervirens (assembly GCA_007258455.2). NCBI lineage: Eukaryota > Viridiplantae > Streptophyta > Pinopsida > Cupressales > Cupressaceae > Sequoia > Sequoia sempervirens. The sequence continues at coordinate 12,876 of VDFB02037266.1, forward strand.
ATGAATAGACATTGAGGAGACATTTGTCCCAATGGCCAGAATGGAAGCAACTAGGAAGTTTTTGGCATTTGCAACACATAAGGACTTTAAAGTTCATTAGATGGATGTGAAGTCTACTTTTTTGAATGGAAAATTTTAAGAAAATTTTTACATGGAACAACCAAAAGGATTTTAGTTGTCAGATAAACCTAATATGGTCTACATATTGAAGAAGGCATTGTATGGATTGAAGAAAGCTCCTAGAGCTTGGTATGAAAGGTTGGATAGATATTTGATGTAGCAAGGATTCAATAAAGGTACAATAGATAGTAATCATTACTTAAAAGTTGAAAAAGATCAAATCTTGATAGTGGTTGTGTATTTTGATGAAATAATTTTTGGAGGAAACAAAGCTATGTATAGGAAATTTACAGAAGAGATGTAGAAAGAGTTTGAGATGTCTATTTTTGGGGAGATGAATTTATTCCTTGGGATACAAATCAATCAAACAAATAAAGGAATATTCATTTCACAATTAAAGTATGTTAAAGAGATGTTGAAGAAGTTTGGAATGGAAGACTCCAAACTAGTATATACTCCTATGATTACTAGATTCAAACTGAGTAAGGATGATGAATCCTCTGAGGCTAATCAAAGCAACTATAGATCTATAATTGGTGGACTGCTATACCTAACTGTTACTAGACCGGATATCATGCATGTAGTTTATCTTGTGGCTATATTTCAAGTAGAACCTAAAGAGAAACATGTTGCATAGAAGTAAAGAGGATATTCAAATATTTGAAGGGAACTATAGATTATGGCTTGTGGTATCCTAAGGATATTGATTTCACATTGAGTGCTTACACAGATACAAATTGGGTTGGTTGTGTGGATGGTAGGAAAAATACAAGTGGTGGTGCATTTTTTCATGTATGTATATTGGTATCATGGCTAAGTAAGAAATAGGATTTTGTTTCTTTATCTATTACCATGGCTGAGTATATTGCAGCAGCATCTTACTGCACACAAGTATTATGGTTGAGATAAACACTGAAGGATATTAGAGTGGTGTATGATGAGCCTATTTCTATCTTGTATGATAATACATGTGCAATAAATATTTCAAATAATCCTATGATTCATTCAAGAAAAAAGAATATATCAATTAGGTATCACTTTTTGAGAGAAAAGGTTGTGCACAATGAAGTGAAGCTTGAATATGTACCTACAAAGGATCAAATTTTTGACATATTTACTAAGGCTCTTTCTAAAGATACTTTTGAGTATCTTTGGGAGAAGTTGGGGGTTATTGTATCTCCTTCTTTGAACTAGATACATATGTAGATGCATCAATCCAATGGATCTATTGATTCATTCCTTATCTAGACTAATGTTGGTGGCTAACTCTTAGGGGGAGTAGGTAGTGAAATTATTGCAATATGGAATATATGTTTTCAATTTATAGATGTTGCTGAGTTGATTGGTGTGTACTCCTAAGGGGGATTATTTAGAGCATTCACAAGTATCTCGGTTCTACATCAAAGGGGGAGAATAATGAAAAATATTTTATCCTTTCTTATTGATGGCAAAGGGGGAAAAAGAAAGTCATGTGAAAAAATCTATTTATATAGAGGGAGAGAGATGTCATATGAAAAAGGAAAAGGTTGAAAGTGGGAGAGATAATAAAGAAAGAATATTGTGTATGTTGTCCTTGATGTTTTTTCACATCTTTTGTTGCCATCAATGACAAAGGGGGAGATTGTTGCAATTATGAAGGTGTTGTCATTCATCTCAACAAGCTTGTGTTGTCATTGGTGATAATTATGCAGTGGTTGAGAGAGATTATCTCTTTGATTAGTTGCATTATGTTGTCATTAGTTAAGTTACTGGTGTTAACCTCTAGTGTCACTTTGATAAGCTTTTGTTCATGATTGTGGTAGTGATAAAGATGTTGAGGATACTAAGAAATTTGATCAAATAAGATGTTCTGGTTTATAAAGGCCTTATGGTTTTTGTTCACATTTCTTTTGGGTTGAATATTTTCTTGTGTGTTTTGGATGTGTTGGTTAGAGGTGTGATGAGTTTCTACATATAATTTTTTTTCTTTTGGATTGATGGTTAGAGGAAGTTATGTTCACCAGTGTGTGAACTAGTTTTGTAGTGTTCCTTACAAATGTGTCTGGGAGAAATTTTTTTTCTCTACATTTCTTCATAGTTTCACTTTAGGTCTTGTGATTCTGAAGGTATGTTGATGGTGTTGATCTCTTTCCTATGTCAAGAGTATTCGAGGTCTAGTTCTTTGGAAGATGTATTTTAGAGTTTCAATGTTTGTCAGTGTACTCTGAATGTACAAGCTATGCACATTTTGGAGGTGTGAATTGTTGTGAAGGAGTTTGATAGATTTCATGATGGTAGAGGAATATTCTAGATCATGATGAAGCATGGTGTGTGGTTCACAAGTTGTCTTTGGATTTGAGGAAGCGTGTAATTCAAATTTTAATGGTGTTTGCAAGGTAATGGTCAACCTAGTGTTTACACTACATTTGTAGATGTTTGAGCACTAATAAAATTGTAGCATGGCATGTGAGAGTTAATTTGGGTCCCAGTTAAGTTTTGTATTGGTCCACTTTCATTACTATCCACTATGAGAATTCTTAGTGCCAACCTATTTTGAATTTGTAAAGTGTAAGGTGAGTATAGCTGACTTGAAGATGTTGTTCAAGTTGTGAATGGTATAAATGTAAGGTGAATTGATGTGTGATGAGGGGTGGAATAGAGTTGAGGGTTGTGATGCAAAATTAAGTGTAGAAGTGTAGAATGCAGTGTGAGCTATAATGTAAGGTTGCTAAATTTAGTGAGCTAAGGTATCTTGATCTCTTGAAGACTGCAAGTGTTGTTCAAGCTATTGTGGTGGAGTCTCTATTACATTGAGATCATTTTCTCTGTGTAACATTCTATCTTCTTTTTTCTTTCTATTTTGGTAGTGAGCCTGGTCTATGAGCCTTTTTAGCTAGTGTGTCATATTCTGGTAGTGAACCTCTTTGTACTAATTTTGCAATTACTTATATTGTGAGCTAATCCTCACTACAGTTTCTTCCTTCTAGGGTTTTCTACATAAATCTGGTGTTCTCTTGTGTATAGTGTTGGTTTTTTCAATTTTTGTTATCTACTTTTCATGTTTAAAAATTATAACAGATTAAGGGTTTAATGAATGCACGTGGATTTGATTATTGTTGATGGTTTTAATGTTTTAATCTGATACAACTAATTCACCACCACTATTAGTTGTCTTCTTCATTCAAAAAATTTAATGTTAGATTTTTCTTTTAAGAACTACACATGATGGTGTTGATGTTGAGTGAAGGTCTTTTTATTTCTTTCATTATCATAGAAGGACAATATCCAAGACCAATCTTTGTTTCTTATGTGTTAGACTCTATAGGAACACATATTCCTTTTTCTTTCACACCACATTTTTTTCCACCATAACCAAGTTGTTTCAAGAGCTCATAACCTTTTCCATAAATCCTTTCCATTTCTTTTGGATTTAGTGGTTGTTCATAATCAACTTTATCAAAGTTTTTTGTATTACTTGTTTCTTTTTTTTAAGTGGATGAAGGGTATGTGCAAGATCATGATGGGCCAAAAAGTGGCGAGATGATGGGTATGTGGCTGATGACTTTTTTTTTAATCCAAAATTGATGAAATGAAAAGATTTTTTAAAGGAGATTCTCAGCTTTCCACCAATATAAATTATGTGGGTATGTCCAGGATCATGATGGGCCAAAAAGTGGCGATATGATGGGTATGTGGCTGACGACTGTTTTTTACCCAAAATTGATGAAACGAAAAAGGGTTTTTAAAGGAGATTCTCAACTTTCCAAAACATAAATTATGCTTTACTTTGAATTTAATAAATATAATTATTCATTTTCTATTTGAATTACGACTAATCCTAATTGATAGGCTGATTGAAAAACATCTATAGATTTCAAACAATATCACATTTTTTGAATCCAGTGTCACATTCTTATTTGCATACTATAAGATTAAAAAATAATACATGACCAGTAGCCATTCATGGGCGTGTCTCTACTTATCTGTCTCCTATAAAAAAATATTATCATTTTATTGTGGCTAGGGTGGTTAGATAGACACCTACTTCTTATTTTTCCTTGAAATTTAAGTACTACTGCATTGAAATTTCAAATTTTCACCAAATAATTTTTTTTTTTAAATACACTCGGTAGTTTAGAAACTACATTCAATTTGCTACAGCTTATATTCTTACATATTTTTGAAATAATATAGATAAATTATTCAAATTTTGACATCAAGTTTCCTAACTCTGATTTTTTTGAATTTTTCGCCACTTAAGGGCCTGTTTTTTCCATGATGATCCTGCACATACCCATTCTTTACTTTGAATTTAATTAATTATTATTATTCATTTTCTATTTGAATTATGACTAAAGTCTTGATTGATAGGCTGATTGAAAAAAATCTATAGCTTTCAAATGGTATCACATTTTTTGAATCTGAAACATGCATCACATTTTATGCTTCACATACTATAGGATTAAAAAAAATGAATTTCATGAAGTTTTGACCAAGTTAAGGTGGTCAAACATACAAGTTTTATATTTTTTAAAATTTGTAATAAGATATTCATAATTAATTATTTACTTGGAAAAAAATTACAAAAACATATGCATCACATCAGGACATGAGCCCTCTACTTATATCTAAAATCTTATAAAAAAATATTATCAATTTATTGTGGTTAGGGTGGTCAGATAGACACCTACTTATTTTTTCCCTAAAATTTAAGTACTATTGCACTAAAATTTCAAATTTTCACCAAATAGATTTTAAAAAATAAATAAATCTAGTAGTTTAGAAACTACATTCAATTTTCTATAGATTCTATTCTTACATATTTTTGAAATAATATAGATAACTTATTCAAATTTTTACGTCAAGTTTCCTAACTCCGATTTTTCTAAATTTTTCGCTACTTAAGGGCCTGATTTTTTCATGATGATCCTGCACATACCCTGAAGTACATGCTTTTGATGGTTCTTTCGAGTTTTGTGTTGACATTATGATTTTTTCTTTTTCCTTTTTATGTTATTTTGTTATAATCTTTTATTCTCCTATGAATTTTGGTGAAAAATCTAAGGAACCCCAATTGTCTTCCAATAACTTCATGATATCTTCAATATGCTTTTATTTTTTTTCTTCTTGCACAATTTCTACTTTACTTTTGAAGTTGGTATCAATATTTTCAAAGGACTTTCTTTATCTTTCTTAGTGTGTAAACAAATTTTGGGTTCATGTTCATCCTTGATTGTGTACACTTTGTTGTTTTATACATATTCCATTAAATGATGAAGAGTTGAAGGAACTACCCGCATTTCATGAATTCGTCATCTTCCCAAAAGAAGATTATATGAAATATTTTGTGGTATAACATCAAAAAGATTTTCTAATGTGGCCTTTCCAACTGAAATAGGTAATATGATCACACCAAGTTGTTGTTTTCCTACATTATCAAACCCATGAATGGACAAAGAATCAAGTTCAATCTTGCTCTTATCCATTCTAATACAATCCAAGAAGTTTACACTACACATGTTAAGGTTTGAGCCATTTTCAACAAGAGTTCTCTTTATCCTAGTCCTATTAATAAGAGTTATTATCATGAAGGCTTTAGGTTTTTTTGTACCTTCAAGGAGGGTAACTCACTTTGGTGAAAAACAATGTCTATGTTAATTGAATTCATTCTTTGAATTATTGTTTCTACATCATTTGGATTTGTACTAGGAGGAACCACAATTTTTGCAAGGATGTTTGAAGGATATTATGGTAATTAGGTGAGGCTTGAATAAGATCCCATAAAAGATATCTTAGAGGGAGTATTTTTAAGTTTTTCAATAAGATCATACTCATTTCCACTATGTAGAGGAAAAGAACGAGCACTAGGAAAAATAGGTTGAGGAAATGGTAATGAAATGGGAGTGGTTTTTGGTTGTGTATTGTTCCTCATATTATATGTGTGAGCAACGGTATTGTAACTCGGTTGTTGTGAAACATTGTTACTATCAAGTTGTCTTGTAAAGTTCAAGATATCTCCTAGACTTAATGGTTTCTTTTTAGGTGGTTCTAGGATAAGCACAAGTTTATTTTGAACTTGAGGTTGATGTGATGGTTGATAAAGAATAAGTTGGGGTGTGATTACATTAATTTCTCTTTATTTTTGTTTATTATGACAAGCCTTAGTTGGTGAACCTTGTGAGATGAAATCCTCAAGGGATTCATCTAACATGTCAAATTCATCACTACTAAAGGGTTTGAGCGATATATTAACTTGGAAAAGAGATTTGACATGATAAAATGACTGTGCTTTCTCCAAGGGTTTCACTAATTTGTGTTTGTTTTATTTGATATTTTTGGTTTTTTATGTTTTCTAATGATTGAAAAATGTAAACTAAACTATCTAAGCTATGAAATGATGTTGAAAAAAGAGGAAAAGTATAGAAATATAACACTATCCTCAAATGAAATATCCAAAAAAAAAGAATTTAGATGTTGCAAGATCTAACTAAAGAAGAAATAACTTGAATTCACAAATAGACTGTTTCAGGAAACCGATGCTCAAATTTGAGAACAACAACAAAAAGGAAAAAAAAGGCTAAAAAATCACCCAAAAAATTATCTAAAATGCTTGTACAGGGACACATTCACCCTTGGGTGAATGGGTCCTTTCTCAGGGTTTTTAAAATTGAATTTTTAGGATATGAGTTTATTATATGTGATTTAGAATTTCTGATTGCAAATAGAGGTTTCTATAACAAGTTTTTCTAGATTAAAATGTCTAAATGAAAGTACAAATAAGTTAAAATGATGAATAAATGACTATTTTTAAAATGTAATTTGAACCTAAATCTAAAATTAAATGATTGAATGATGATCTTGATGCAAGTACAATGCAAGATGAATGCAAATGTAATGTAATTTTTCTATTTTCTTTATGAATTTAAGTGATAAAAGCATGCAAATTTAATCCTTAAATGCAATTTTCACTATTGTGAGTTTAAAGAAACCTAAATGTAATGAAACTAATGTAAACCTAATCCAAACTTAGTGCAAAACTCAAATATAGGGTTGAAATGGAGTCCAATTTTCATAATTTTGTTATACAATGTCGGGTTCACCAAAATGAAACATAGAAAAATAGGTTTGGTCAAATATGAAATGGGGATATGATGGACCAGTGTTCCTATTTTCATTAGGAAATGAGGCCCCCACAAAGAATTTACTAACAACTTGTTGATGTCCAAATTGACACAACAACATGCAAGCAAGATGCAATTACCTTACCTCTCCTAAAAGAAGTGAATGATCGTTAAATCAAACACTTACCAAGGTCTTGGGTGTTGGATCACAATTTTAATATTTTACTAAGCAGTCAATATGGCTATAATATTCAAGGGTCCTACTGGTTATTAAAAATTTTGGTTGTTGCAAGATCAAACACCTACCTAAACATACTCTAACTGAATGATAAAGAAAATAAAAAGATAGATCAAGAATGGAAGAAAGAATAGAATGTTGATTCATTTACTTAACCATACCTATTTTTCATCAAGGAATTCCTAAATTAAACTATAGAATAAATCAACCTGTAACCAATACATTATTACATTTATTCATAGTGCAAGAATCAAAAGCATGTAGCATATCATCCATTACAATTTGAACTTAAGAAAAGACAAAACTTTATTCATTCCTCAAAGAACATCAAATCAAATGATTAAAAAAATACATTCTAGAGTGTACATGAAAGCAGGTTTAAGTCTAGTTGCTTCTATTGTGATAAGACAAATAAATAGTGTCTAAAAATCTGGCAAAATTCACTAGTGTATAGAAACTAATATCTTCAAATTACTTCCACTAAAACTAAGAGTGTAGGAAGAATCTACCATCTACTCTACTGAAAAACTCTAAATAGCTAACTTTTACATACACTCAGTTTCTCCACAAAAGAATCTCTCTACTTTCAGCTCCAAGTTAACTTTGGTTGACTTCAATTCATAATTACAATTTCTAGTTTCACTTTGAGTTTCCCCTTTCACATAAAATAAATCCACATCCTTTCCAGAAATTACTTTAAGTGGGACCACAAAGCATTCAATTCACTACCAGTTTGTTGGTTTTTAAGAAAACCTCCCCTTTTGTGTATCTCCTTTGTAATCTCCTCAAAGATCCTTTTTAGAAAATTTCCATTTCAAAAGATGCCTGCAAAACATAAAGCATATTAATTAACTTATAAAATTAATCAACTAATTGATTTAAAATTATTTCAATCTAGTGTTAATGATAAACTTGACATTTCCATAAGAGAAACAATAAAAACCTCCATTTGAAATTTAATGTTATGTCTCATTTAAACTTCACACCATTCACTCACAGCACCTTAGCACATAAGTACCAACTCTTGAAAAAACCTACAGGCAACACTCTATCTTGTACATATCATGAAAAGATTATTTAGGCTCAATAATTTGCAATCCCTCCATGCATTGTTTATTTATAAATCGTATGCCTTTGTCAAACTTGAAGAAAACCATCATTTTCCTTGTTTCGTATAGGCTGAGGATTCAAGTAAAAATTTGTGGAATTTGGAAAAACAACATCCAATTATATTTTCTTAGAAGTTTTAAAAGTATTTACCAATCTAATTTGTGATTTGTGCACATACTACAAACATATTATCATCAGATCATAGTTCTCTTAGGTATCTGTCCAACGATTCGCATACCCTGTTAATGCTTCCATATTTTATAAACAACATTTTCTTGAAATTTTTGTCTTATATCTTTTTTAACAAATCCATTCATGTAGGCCCCTACAACCATGACACTCCATGAAATACATTTCTTTGAGCTATTCCTTCTCAACAATTCACAACCTTCACTATGCTATGAATGCTAATTTTGGGCATGTCCTCTTACATCGTTATTTTTCTACAATAATCTATAAAAAAATTGTATTGTTATTTTTTCCATGATATGAATATCAACATTGGTAATGAGCCAAAGCATTTCCATTCTATTTTGAGCTCCGATCCACATTATTAAAATTCTCAATTAATAAAACTTGTTTCCTTTTGAAAACTAATGAAAGGCTTATTAAGACTAGAGAAATTGAAGCCTCCCATTTTATTGCAACATGCATAGAGGATGTCGGTATGTGATGGAATATAGCTTTACATTTGTGCCAAAATTCATTTATTTAAAGCTTCTTTAGAGTCTTCTCAATGATTTCACTTTGTAAATATGGTATCCATTGTTGCGAGATCACATGTCTTTCAAGGAATTTTTTCAAATGGTTTATAATGCCTTGTTTATGTTTTCACCCTCGACATTCATCCAATCAACTCATTTTATTTGCAATTTCAAAATCCCTCTATTGAACATACTATTTTTTGGACACACTATAATCATAGCATTTTTGAAACCCATCTCTTTGACATTTTGTGAATCATGGTTCACCTGTATTGTCCATGATTACACATTTGTGAATACCTTGCAAATCCTTTAATCACTATGACTTCTTCATTCCAAGAACTACAATCACTTTAATAAATTTGAATGCTTTGAAACAACTCACTACCCTCTTCATGCTTTCACATTTTCTTGAAATTTATAAAGCCTTTTTAACAAATGCATTTCTAAAAATATGCAAACACCAAATACCATAGGATGAGATCCTCTTGAGCAATTATTTTTAAGAGCCTGTGTGGCCCTTTTTTTTTATGTGTGAAGTTTTGTTTAAACCTTGAATCTTTGTTTTTCATGAGATGAAAGTATTTGATGAGGCATTTTGTTAAAAAGTTCATGGACTAGTACAAATCTCCCATTTTCATAGGTAACGATGATACTAGCGAAGGTCATGGAATCCCCTTTTACACTTAAAAATTATATTTGTTTGTGTTTCTAATGTTTTTTCATCAAATTTATTTTGTGTATACAATGTAAATGTTTCATTTTCTTTGAACGATTTCCTAAAACTCGGTCCTTCACCTATATAATGCATTTCTTTAAAGGATTTTAAAGCCTTTTTTTAAACAATACAAATCTATGCACTTCTTCATTTCTTTGTGCAGCACTACCAAACGATTCTATTGCCCTCTAGAAAATCCATTTTATGCATATTTTTTAGTTATGCCTTGGGCCCTATTTCCTTTAGGTATGATTCTTCATTCAGTTTGTGCAGCCCTCTTATGATTCCATGGTTGGAATGCAAATCTCTATATCACAATTTTCTTGAAATGTCTTGAAACTTTTTCCACAAATACATTTTATTCATTTTGTCCAATCATGAAATTACATATAGTATATTTCATTAAGGTATAATTCCAAATAGGTCATATTCTTTATTGATTATTTTCCATTTCACTATCATTGTCTATGCTTCCACACTTTGTATTCATATTTCCTAGGTCATCACAACTACACCATCAAAAAATTCCCATTCTGGCACATTGTGAAGGTGTAGTTATGGATTGTAAAATTTGGCATTTCCTTTTCCAATAGCATTTGTTAGAGAGTTTCCAAAACCTATTTTAACAACTCCATATTGTGAATATCATGTAATCGACATATTGAATATTATTTAGTAGAGATTTGATGGATTTCGATACCCTGTTTGAACTTGTCACAAGCCTCTCTATGCAAACCATCAATCATTGTGCTCTCTAAAAAACTATTTTGAGGAATGTTTTTTAAACCACCATGCTTCCTACCATGTGCTTTGGTTCCATATTTTGTGTAGATCCCTCAATCATTATGTGCGTGAAACCACATTTCTTTGAGGCACTTTACAAACATCTCATGTGTCGATCTATCTATTTTTCTCCATTCTGTATGAAGTGATATATTCAAATTTGGAAACTTATCCAAGCAGAGTTGGAACCATGACACTACCATGGACCATTCACAACCAATGGCTGAAAGTCCTCTCAAGAGGCAGGATCAGAACTTGGATGAGTGTGGGGTTTCACTTAATTCAAGCACCTTTCAATGATTATGTGGAGTGTGGGAGCGGGAATTAACATGAACCTAGGACCATTTTCACACCTCTTTCCATGATTCTATTTGGGTCTAAAATCTGATAGATATTTTTTCTTTTTTTGTGATTAAATTTTTAAACATTAAATTTTGTAGGTTTTGGGTTTTGGGGTCAGGTTTTCAACTGAACCCAAACACTTCACATTTTTAGATTTTGAACCTTTTGAAGTTTTTCAATTTTCAATTTTGTGCTTATTTAGTTTTATTTGTTTTTAAAGCTTTTTATATTTTTATTATTTTTTAATTTTAAACTTTAGGCTGCCGCAGGAATCGGTGCCGACCATAAACTTCACCGATCTTGCTGTCGCTGGTGCGACCGCGCCCTCGATTTCTACCTGAGGTGTGGGGAGATAGAACTGTGATAACTGCGGAGATTCCATTGTGGCAAGCTAGGGCCCCAACCCCTTAATTTTAAACTTTTAAATCTCTTCTAAAAAAGAGATTTATTTATTAGATCTTTTAAATTCAACTCTTTAAAATTTTTTAAGTCTTTGACTTAATTTTTTTTTTTTGCTTTGTAAGAGAGATTTTTGTATTGATCTAGAAAATAATACATGTGTTTTCTCTGTAGGATCCAATCATCAAAAAATACTAACACCAAACCCTACCATACCTATAGACGTATCCCTACCACACCTCACCACCACCAATGCCACCATATTTTACAAAAATAGTTACAAAATTTTCATTATGCTGAGATAATATGATTAATAGAGAGACCTAGACCAAAATTTTTTACAAAACGTATACCACCAAAATTTGACTTCACCATTTAATAGAGACCCAAACGAGACACCCTACTTTTAGTAAATTGCAGGAAGAGCCAAAAAAACCCACTACTTATAGAAAACCATTGGCTTTAGTAAAAACATCAAACTCCTGAACCCATTCAAAGCCATTTACTACCTCTAGGTACACCACCTTCTTCATGAAACTTATCCCACTACCACAATCATCCTGTGGCTGACCAAGACCATTCCCTTCAAATCTATTAAGAGTGGGTAGAATTTGAAAACCTCTCCTGGGGATTTTAGCAATTCTAGGTCACCTGGGTGTAGAATGCCTCTACCATTTATCACCACCGGTAAGGGCATACCAAACCATCCAGCGGTTTAGCAATTATCGCTTACCAAACCGGGGTACCCTTTCGCTTACTTAACCATGCAATTTATCTAGAGCGGTGGATGCTTAAGAACCTCCCGAAATGCGCCCTCATAAGTTTCTCAGCGTACTCCCAAATGATATCTTGAGGCCGATAAAAAACGACCACCATAGAGCAATCAATGGAGTGTTGAGAAGATTACGCTTAAGGAAAAGCGCGAGGTGACCGTACCCAAAACCTGCCACAATCGAAAGATTATCCTCTCTAAGAGCACCCGGTCAATCAAAAAGGGTATGATGTTTGAAAGGGTGAACTTCCATCGATTCTCCCACTCACCAAAAGGCCAGGAGAGAGAAAAATACTAAAAATATAAACAATTTCTCTAACGCACCTTAACAATAAGAATAGAATTGATACTGGCTTACCTGCGCACTTTGTTATGTTGCGGCGCTAAAAGATGATTTCCACCCTATAACTTTTCAAAAACATTAGACGATGCCACCATTTAGATGAATGAGTACATGATGAGGTGAGGTTGAGAACCATGATGGACATTGTGAAAAAAAAAAACCCTTTAGATTTTTCATTTGGAATAAAGCTACCCACCTGATGTAAACTAACTCATGGATTTCTTAAGATGTGAAAGATGTGATGGACTTCCAAAGAATCCCTAGTAAATTCATAATGTAGTAAGTCCTAATCCTTGCTAAAAATTCTAAGTTCAAAATGGATCAATGTAAACCAAATTTTTCAAGGAAACGGGTTGATCAAGTGTTTAAAAATGCAAATAGAAGACTCCTAATAGATTCACCCTTCAATATACTTGCATACAACTCAGTTTCCACTATCAACAAGAGGAGCCCTTAAAAGAAAGACCAAAAAGGAAAGGAAAAGGAAAGAGGAAGTAACAAAAAATGAGAAAACAAACACAACAAACCAAAAAAACAAATAGAAAATGAACAATAAAACTCGAGCAAACAAAATAAAAAAATGGAAAACAAAATAAAAACAACAAAGAGGGACCAAAAAGAATAAAGATGAAGGAAAAACAAATAATAAATAGATGAAGTCATAACAAATTATTTCTAAGCCCAACTAATCCTAGACTAACTCTAAACTCGGTCTAAAAAAATTAAAACAACAAAAATTTGTACATCCAACCAACTGATTTTCATTATGTGTAAGAGCATTAACTTACTAGGGAAAGTTCTAAGCCTAGAAATTTTTTCCATGTATTCAAAAATGTCAAGTTCAGGTGGCATAAAAATTCATTTTCAGAACACAAAGGCTAAAACATTAGAAGTTGTGTATTTTCTTATTTATCATGGTTAATCAAAAACACATCATATTACCCCTAGCATCATAATCAAACTAAAAATCATCAAAATACAAATGATGATGAAAGGAAACCACCTAATTTAGAAGATTTCTTGTTGCCAATGCATGCATAGGTTGGATTATTTCCTCTTCCCAAGGTCTCATGTCATGGAACACAACTCCATTTGGCTCTGGCACATGCACATCAAAAGAAATGGCATTCATTAGTGATATATCATTATTATTCAAGATTTCAAAATAAGTTTCAAAAATTTCATGCATATCCTTATCATTATCAACACTAGTTTCAAACATCAAACTAGTATGTTTAGTTTCATTGGGACTATTGACTTCGATCACATTCTCAATAGAATAGACTTTACCAATTAAATAGTCATCTTACTCAACTATTAAAACAATTGGTTCAAATTTTAACTTACCTACCATAGCAATCAACTAGGCTAAAAAGTAATCCAGAAAGCTTACCTCAAAGTGTGAACCAAAAGGATGAATCCTATAGGAATCACATAAAGAAAATTTTATTATGTATTCAAAATAACCATGAGCCAACATTGCTACATTCAACTCAAATACCAGCTCAAAGATCCTTTCGATGTCCTCGGATGAAAAAAGTTAAAAATCATCTTGATTATTAGTTTGTGAAGTCTTTGAAACTTCTCCCTCATGAGATAAAGTGTTTTATGTATCATTCCCTTGCATGTCACCTATAAGAGTATTAGAATCAATATTTAGTTCATCATAGTAAATGCCAAGAATATTGGTACATAACTAACAAGGATTTTCTTCAAATGGCTCATTCGACTATACATAGTTAAGGCTAATAAAATACTCCTCCCTTTCATGTTTCAACATTTCATCAAAATGAAAATGCAAGTTATCATCAAGTTCACCACCATTAAGACCAAATTCATTAAAGCATGACAAATGAGTATCTTCAAAAAAAAAAATCATTTTGAAGTGATTCAATTTCCACAATAGCCTCTTGATAGTCCATTTGATATTCTTCTACTTCATTCATTTGAATTTCATTGTACATTCCTTGCTATAAAAAAACAATAAATTCATCCATGTTAGAATTATCATTAGTATTAAAATCAAACCTATTTTCTTGGCATTCATAAA